>CAUYQV010068429.1:0-65638 GCA_963574575.1 Galagoides demidoff | reverse complement strand
GAGCCTCAAGCTATCCCCCTGGGTAGAGTGCCATGGCATCACAGCTCATAGCAACCTCCAACTCCTGGGCTCAAGCGAGTCTCCTGCCTTCACCTCCCAAGTAGCTGGGACCACAGGCGCCCGCCACAATGCCCGGCCATTTTTTGGTTGCAGCCATCATTGTTGTTTGGCGGGCCCGGGCTGGGGATTCGAACCCGCCACCTTAGGTGCACGTGGCTGGTGCCTTAGCCGATTGAGCCACAGGCGCCGAACCCAAATAGCAAAATTATTATACCACACAGAATGTTTGTGAGACTTAAAATAATCCTAAAAATGCAAGTCATTTGATGCAATGGTTGTCACTTAGCACCGGCTACAAGTTACCTATTATTTTGAATCATGAAGTATTTTGCTGGGTTTAGTATTGATGATCCATGATTAGTTAATATTCAGTTCTTGTAGCTTTTGGCAACGAATGATGATTGTTCATGTAGATTTTCTAAAAATGAAAACTGCTGCCAGTCACAAAGTTTCATTCAAATAAACATTGAGTAATTCAAGACTCAATTATTTTCATTATGTGTGACTATATCTTAGCGTTGGTACATACTGCAGGTATCTGGGAGGCTAAGCTGTTTCAATCCAGCCAGTTCACAGTTAGGGTCCTGGCAGGGAAAAAGTGACATTTTCAAACTGGGTAATGGAAGAGAGTTTAATAAAGGACCATTTACAAAGTTATAGGTAGGTTTTAGGAAGGAAAAGTGTTAGTGAAACACCCTGGAGTTAGGAACTATGAGAGAGTAGTTACCACTTGTAAGCTTGAATGGGCAGGGAAAGCACGGCCAGGGGAACCTTGAGTGAAGAGTTGTGCAGAGAGGACATCCTGACCGGGCTGTGACCTTGGGTAGAGACACAGCTCATGTTACTGTCTGGCTATAAAAGAGCTGGGAGATACATAGCCCAACTTAATTCTTTTCCTGTCTTTCCACCCTCTTCTAGAACTTCCAATTGGCTATGCCATACCCGAAGATGAAGTTACAGAAGCCTACTGATGAAGTTCATGAAGCTTAATCTTCCAGAGCATAGGGCACTGGGGCACAACTTCAGAGCAGCAAGCAGAAAGCAGCCACCATCACTGTTATTGCAGTTTTCCCATCGCCAGTACAGGAACTGTGAAAAATCTACTTCAAATATGTGGTGGTCCCAAACCCTTTTTACTCAACTAGATGGTGCAGAACTCTGGACCCACCATACACATTTCAGTCCTTAAAATACATACAAAATGTGTCCATGAGGAAAATGATGGCTTAAATGCAGGTCATTTCTATGGGGAGGTGGAAGACTTTGGGTAAAAATCCTATCACACTTTGTTACCTTCAAACCATTATGTCCCCAGATTAGACGGTGGGAAGAGTCAGATTATAAGCCCACAGAAAGTGAATTGATAATTATTATGATACTACAATAAGGGGCCAGATAGTTTGCTTGATTGCTGAGAGAGGACCCATGGAAGAGACCATGTTTTGTGTTCTCCAGCCCTCATAGGGGAGGTGAGATGACTGCACCCCCAGCTATCTACGAGACTGCAAGCTTTCGAGAGATCCTGGGCCTAGCTATATTCTCCTAGATGTCTGACCCCCAGAAACTGAATGAGATTATACATGTTTGTTATTACTCATCAATGAAGGATGCATAGAATAACATTTAAGACATTTTGCAAAAGGCCTAGGAGACTCACAGAAAATGAATTAAGAATAGTCTTGAACAGAGTCGTAGTGTACTGTAGAGTGAGCATGGAACCCTGGAGAAAGGAAGCAAACATGACTGTTAAAAGTTGATTTGGCTGTAACAAACCTAGAATAAAAACATAACTGACTATATGTTCAAGAAAAATATAGCTACTGTAATAATAGACACAGGTAAAGAAATAGTCATTTGCCAAGAATTCATCCTGTATATTACTTAGTTTTTGCAAAAATTCTGGGCTTCCATAAAATGCATTATCTTAAATTTTGCAGAGGTAGATGCTTGGGATCAGAAGTAGAAGTAGCTACTCAATGCCACACAGATAGTAGATAGTAAATATGGAATTAGACTTCAAGCCAATCTTATTCCAAGTTCACTTTCCTTTCGTGTTTCTGAGTGATGAAGAGAGGGGGCATTGAACCAGGGAGGGTGTATTGGGAGATGAAGTAAGACAAACTAAACCATGAGGATGACAATTCTTCAGTCTTTTGGGAGGAGGGGGAAAACAGCTTGTAGTGAAAAAAAAAACAAAACCCAGCAAAAACATATAGTTGATTAAAAAGAACACACAAAACTGACATTACTAGAGAACAGAAGGCATTTTAGGAAATAATAGATGTTAGAGTGAAAGAAGCCTCATCTGTAGTCATCTCTTCAAGGCCAGATTGAAATATGCAAAATATGGATGACTCTACTCTTTTGCAGACTCATTGTCTTCATCCACCCCTATGGGATACCTAGGGGATGTACTGGGAGAACATGCAGCACCTATGGTAACATAGAAACATGTGAACACAACAGAGACAACAGTCTCTGCCTCAGAGGAGACAGGGAGGAGAGTAGGTCTTGGAAAGTCCTCTGGCAGGAAAGTGAAAAGAGATCAAACTTTGCCAAGAATGTGCCACTTGGTGCCATAATTTTCTATTTGAGTGTTCGGTGGTACTGTCTAGCTAAATTAAAACTAAAAGCCACACTAAGTAAAATTTATGGGGGTAAATATTCTTGTTTTAGGGGTGGTGAAAATGGTATAGGAAAAAAGTTTGCAGACTTAAGTTTTTGGGGAACTCATTTAAGCAATGTGGCTTAGTAGGCAAGGTGGTTAAACAGGAAGGCCCCATAGCTAATTATCCTAGAGTACAGGTGGCAGCTAATAGTACTACATAGGAAACATTGTGATCTCCACATTTTGGACTAAGGAGAATCTATTTTTTGCCTCAACCTCAATAGAAGTAAAACATCAGTCCTGGCCCAACAAAACAAATGGTCTATCAGTTTCTCTATCACTGTAGAGAAACAGAGATCATAGAGAGAAAATACAGATTACATGGAGAGACGTAGGACACAGCTGTAGCAAAGCCAATTCATTTTTGTTGATCAGGTACTCAACCATTTTGCTTAGCTAATTGGTGTTATTATACTATCTTAGCCTGGCTTCCCCTCAGAAAGTGGAGTCTGAAACACATCTTTTATGAAGACATATTACTTGGGGATTTGAACTCAGGAGTTTGGGTGACTGGGAAAAACAAAACAGGAAAGGAGGAATTGCTAAAAATGAGGAGGCATTATCCAGCTGATTATAGCTATAGGCAACTGGGGTTTGGTCCTGCTGTGATTCTCTGAGGGGCCACATGGAATGTACTTCTGAGTTGTCAATATCGGGGGAAGAAGAGCAAATAGTTTTGCACTGTCTTCAGCTCTGCACTGACCAAGGGATGGCCCAGAGCATGAAACCAAGTTTCCATAGGCATCTCGTGTTAGAGAAGACCGAAGGCAGAAAGCAAGAGACTGTGTGTAGTTGAGGCAGGGGGACAAGTTTCAGCAGCCTGAAGTTGACTATGGCTGCCATAGATGGATCAAAAGGTTTACGGTGAAGTTCAAGAGGTGCTTGATACGAATATCATCTAAAAAATTTGCTGAGGCAAAGATAATAATTTTGAAAATAGAAATAATGCAAGGGGTCGAAAACAATAAAACACCACCTGCCTGGGTAGGACAGGGATGTAGGGCATACAAAATACTAAGCAGCATATAAAGGATATATTTTGGAAAGATATTCTATGCTCAGGCATTGGAAGAATCAGTATTGCTAAAATGTCTATAGTACCCAAAGCAATCCACAGATTCAATAGATTCTCCAACAAAATATCAATGACATTCTTCACAGAAATAATCCTAAAATGTATATTTGACCACAAAGACCCAGAATAACCAAAGCTATCCTGAGGAAAAGGAATAAAACTGGAAGACTCATATTCCCTAACTTCAAATTATAGTACGGAGACGTAGTAACCAAAACAGCATGATACTGACATAAAATAGATATATAGACCAATAGAACAGAATAGAGAACTAAGAAATCAATCTCCAAATTTATAATGATCTTATCTTCAATGAAGGTGCCAAGAATACACAGTGAGGATAGGGCAGTTTCTTCAATAAATGATACTGTGAAAACGGAATGACCATTTGCAGGGGAATGAAATTAGACCCTTATCTCTCATCATATTCACAAATCAAAGAAAAGTAGATTAAAGACTTCAATCTAAGACCTGAAATTATGAAACTACTAAAAAAACATTGGGGAAAGGATTTGGGACAATGATCTGGGCAAAGATTTCTCAAGTAATAACATTAGGGCGTATAGGCAACCAAAGCAAAATCAGACAAATGGGATCACATCAAGATAAAAAGCAAAGGAAAAATCAACAGAGTGAAGAGACAACCCACAGAGTGGGGTCATCTCACAAGGGATTAATTACCAGAATATACAAGTATAAGGTGCTCCAACAACTCAACAGGAAAAAATCAAATAATCTGACTTACAAATGGGCAAAGGATATGAGTAGACATTTCTTCGAAGAAGACATTCAAATGGCCAAAAAGTATATGAAAAAATGGTCACCAACACTAGTCATTGGAGAAATGCAAATCAAAACTACAATGAGGTGCTAGGTAACATTTTATCTCAGTTAAAATGGCTTTTATCCAAAGACAGGCAATAATCAATACTGGTGAGATATAGAGAAAGGGGAGCCCTTGTACACCTTGGTGGAAATGTAAACTAGTGAAACCACTGAAAAACTGTACAGAGATTTCTCAAAAACAAAAAGTGCTACTATGATATGACACAACAATCTCACTCCTGTGTGTATGTGTGTGTGTGTATATGTATGTATGTATATGTGCATATATGTATATTTTATATCAATGGAGAGAAATACAGTATATTGAAAGATCACCTGTACTCCCATGTTTGTTACAGCACTACTCACAATAGTCAAGATATGGACTCAACCTAAGTGTCCATCAGTAGGTGAAAGGATAAAGATACTGTGGTACATATGTACAATGGAAGATTACATAGCCACGCACACAAAAAAAATAAAATTCTGCCATTTACAACAACATGAATAGAACTGGAGAACATTATGTTAAGTTGAATATCAAGCCAAGCACAGATAAGACACACCTATTCTCACTTATATGTGGGAGCTAAATAATTAAAAATAATTTATTTTGTGGTAATAAAGTAGAATGATGGGTACTAGAGGCTAGGAAGGGTAGCAGAGAATAGGAGAGAAAATGGGGATGGTTAAAAGGTGCAAAAATGTAGTTAAAATGAATGATATTTGATAGCACAACAGTGAGTACAATCAATAATTTAGGGTATCATTTTTTTTTTAGAGTCTCACTCTGTTGCCCTGGGTAGAGTGCCATGGTGTCATAGCTCATAGCAACTTCAAAACTCCTGGACTCAAGCAATCTTCTTGCCTCAGCCTCTCAAGTAGCTAGGACCAAAAGCACCCACCACAACACTTGGCTATTTTTTCTATTTTTAATAGAGAATGGGTATCACTCCTGCTCAGGCTGTTCTTGAACTCCTGAGCTTAAACAATCCATGTGCCTCGGCCTCCCAGAGTGCTAGGATTGGGCATGAGCAAATAACCAAAAAGGTGGAATTGGAATGTTCCCAACACAAAGAAATGTTAAATCCCTGAGGTGATGGATACCCTAATTACCCTGTTCATCAATTTTTTTGTATGCCTCTATCAAAACATCACATGTACCTCATAAAACGTACAACTATTATGTATTCATGATAACAAAAATAAAAATTTAAAAAGACAATGAAATTTAAGTAAATTATTCCCTTGATTATTATTGTTATTTTACCAATTCTGTTTAGGAATGAAAGTGGAAACGACTCTGAATTCCCTACTATTTCTTATTTGTAATTTGTTTTATGTAAGTATATTTAAATTAGTTGTTTAAATAGCTTTATATAGTTTTTATTCCAGAGAGTGGGCTTTAGTTAAAGTGTTTTGGGATTCTTATAAAATCCTAAATCTTTCCCAATTCCAAAACACACACATACATTTGTGTAGAATTTTTTAGATACTTGATTTCATTGAACTCAGCTGGGCTATTAGTCGGGATCCCAGCACCTTGAGAGAGAAAAATCAGAGAAGAATCTCTCTTCTATAGATGGAGCTATCTGTCTGTGTGTGCTTCATGTTACAATAGCCTCTGTTACAGGTTCCTGAAAAGGGATTTCTGCCCTATGCTTACATTAAACCACACTGGGTGGCCTTCTCAATTCAGAGAAAATGCCATTCAGAAGGAAACTTAGTAGGAATTTTGTTTTCTCCATACAGAAATTCTGAAAAAGCAAATCCATCATTATGTATCTTCTGTTTGACATTTTCCTTGTATACATACTATTCAAATTTCTAATAAGCATATGAAGAAGATAGTATAATCTTCATTTTTACCGAAGAAGAAATGGAGGTCAGGTGCTGAAGTTCTCATGATTAGAAAGAGGTAGAGCTAAGATTGAAACCCATGCATACTTGGATCTGCAGCTCTGCTGTCTCCCTCACCTGGGGCCTTGTCACATGCACGGTACTAGTCTTCCTGGAAGTCAAGCATACTCAATCTATCCCACCCCACCTTCTTATGTAATAACCTGGAGTGTACAGAGAGCCATCTGCCAGAACAACATATTTGAGTCCATAAGGCAATAGGTTGGCAGAGAACAGAAGGATTATGACATTGTCATTTGTCATTTCTGTCTTATGCTGCATTTATAAAATAGAAATACATAGTCCAACATGCTGATTTCATAAGCTTTCCATTATCATGCACTTTTGAACAAGCATGGTTAGGGACATCATGTACAAAATAAATGATCCTTGTTTTGAGGGATAATGTCAGACGGGGGAGTGTTTGAATGCTACCTCTTGAAATACTAGCTTACAAATGACTTCATGAAATAAACTTTGATATTGAGGCCCATGCAGGAGAAAAACAGGTAAGGGAGAAAAGCTTGGAATTAATTGATCTTTAGGACACAAGATCATAAGATGAAATGAAGGTCTGGGATGAGACAAATGGCTCTAGAACAAGGCTCATCATCTAAATTCATTTAAAAAGTTCTTAAAAAGTATATACGTAAATGTATGTGTGAGTATACATATGTATCTGATCCCAACCTCAGGCAATCTCTAGGTATCTATGTATTTAAAAATCTCCTGTTCTGATGGGCAGCCTCAGTTTAGAGTCACTGCTTAATAATTTGTAAGCTGATATATGGAAAGCCTATTTGCAATTTTTGTTTGTATGTATAATACTGAAGAATAATCTCATGTTTTTCATCACAAAGATCCTCAGTGCTCAAAGCAGTTTCAATACTCAATAAAATACAAAGTATTATTAAATACTAGTCAATATTGATTATAGTTGAATCTAGATATTCTTGTAATAGCCATTTAGAAATCCTTTCACTTACAAGTCAAGTTTCTCTCTTGGTGTGTAGGAATGCTACAGAAATCCTTTCACTAACAAGTTTCTCTATTTGCTTAATAGAGAAAAAGCAAAACAGATGTCAATCAGTTAATATTAATATAATTATACTTCAGTGGGAAGCAAAAAAAAAGTGGTCGGAGTGGCCTAAAATATAGACAATTATAATAAAGAAAAAATTTTGAAAAAATTAAAAAAGAATTTCAGTTGATTCTCAGGTGCTTTTCAAGAAACCCCATGGTATCTCAACCCCCCACAGAAAGCCCCTGTGAAGCGTCTGAACTTCTGGAACTATTGAGATGGGGAAGCTCACCAGAACTGCTGTGAGTTCTGTGTCAGACCTGTGTCCATTCTTCTAATCATTGCCCTAGAGAAGGAGACTCTAATCCAAACTCAGACACAGAACATATATGGAGGAGATTATTTTGAGAGATGTAGTCCCAGGATTATCTTCTGCTATATAGATATGACATTGAGAAGAGTAAAATCCTCCCCCAACTCATTCTGTGAATCTAGTGTCACCTTGATACAAAAGTCCAAAAAGGACACAACAACAACAAAACTACAGACCAATATCCCTTATGAACATACATTGAAAAATCCTCAGTAAAATGCTAGCAAACAATGCAATAGCACATCAAAAAATTAATGCACCATGATCAAGGGAGCTTAATCCCAGGGATGCAAAGATGCTTTAACATACATAAATCATTAAATGTCATTCATCACATAAACAGAAGCAAAAGCAAACACCAAATGATCATTTCAGTAAATACAGGAAAGTCACTTGAAAAATATTAGCACTTTGTCATGGTAAAGACCCTCAAAAAACTAGGCATAAATGGGAACATATTTCAATATCATAGAAGAATAATGGGGAAAAGTTGAACGCATTCCCATAAAACTGCAGTAAGAAAAGGGTACCCATTGTCACCACTTCTACTCAAAACAGTGCTGGAAGCCCTAGCCAGATCAGTCAGTCAAGATAAAGTAATAAAGAGCATTCGAACACGGAAAGAGGTGGTCAAATTATTGCTTTTTGCTGATGAAATGAACTTATTGCTAGGAAACTCCAAAGACTTTATCAAGCAACTCCCAAAATTGATAAATAAATTCAAAGAAGTCTCAGGTTACAAAACCGATGTGCACAAATCAGTAGCATTCCTACACACCAATAACAGTCCCTGAGAGTCAAATCAAAGAGTCCATTCCATTCATAAAAGTCACATATGACACAAACAAATGGAAAAACTTACCATACTTATGGATTGTAGAATAAACACTGTTAAAATGTCCATAGTACACAAAATAATTTACATATTTCATTCATTCCCCATCAAAATATCAACATTGTTTCACAGAATTAGAAAAAATACCATATCTTGCCATGTATAATGCATGCTTTTTTTTGCCCAAATAGTTGAGGGAAAAATAAGAACGTGCATTATACATGGGATAGTATGGCTCTGGGGCGAGGCAGTGGCCTCCCAGGGTCATTTCACCCTCCCACCTGTGCCTATTGAGTATATGTGGTTCCAGTCCAGGGTTATTGGATCTAGTGGGAGTAGGCTGGAGTGGCCAACACCAAGCACCACCCTCAGAGAAAGTATAGTGGCAGGGCTGGCAAGGTGGGCTGTGGCTATGTAAGGCGAAGGCTGAGGGCTGTGGCCTCACCAAGTGAGTGAAACTGGGAGCCCTGTACAGGCTCTAGGGATCTTCTGGTTTGGTTGCCCACAGGCCAAATTGTAGAGCTCAAAAGCTCCTGGCCCACTGGCCATGCAGGTGGACATCTCTTACGGCCTCCAATATGTCAGTTTCCTATTAAACTAACTGATGAACACCTTTGTGCATGGAGGGAAATAAAACCTGTCTCCTGCTCTGAGGAGACAAGGGGCAGCCTTCACAGAGCCAGTGGCTGTGAGAGGGCAGTGCAGTCTGCACATTTCCCAGGGGTAGTTTAACCGTTCCCTGATGTATTTCTCTTGGTGGAGAGCTGGCCATGTTCTCAAGGGACTTATTCTGGAAAAGTTGGACCCAAAACCTGGATACACGTTATATGTGGAAATACCTTTCACACAGCAAAATACAGTAATTTTACATTTTGTTTGAAATCCAGATATGAAACCATTGATGTGTAGCCAACTGATCTTTGAAAAATCATACAACATTATACAGTGGGGAAAAGAAACCCTTTTAAATAATTTGTGCTGAGAAAATTGGATAGCCACATGCAGAACAGTGAAATAGGATCTAAATCTCTTGCTGCTCACAAAAGTTCATCCAAGATAGATAAAAGATTTATATGTAAGTCATGAAATTATAAGAATTCTGAAAGAAAAATAATGGGAAAAACGCTTCTGGTTATAAGCCTCGTCAAAGAATTCATGAAGAGTTTTCCACTGGTAATCACAGAAACAACAAAAATAAATAAATGGGATTGATTAAATTAAAATGCTTCTGCACAGCAAAGGAAATAATCAGCAGAGAAAACAGGCAACCTATAGATGGAGAAAATATTCACAAACTGTATGTTCAATAAAGAGCTAATAACCAGAATCTCCAAAGAACTTAAGAAAATCAGAAAAAATAATCAAACAACCCCATTAAAAAATGAGCAAAAGATAAGAATAAAAGTTTTTCAAAAGAAGATAGACAAATGGGCAGTAAACCTGTGAAAAAATGTTCAACATGAGGAATCATCCGGAAAATGAAAATTAAAACCACAATAAGACATCAACCTACTCCAATTAGAATGGGTTTACTTAAAAAGTCCAAAAACAATAGATGCTGGCATGGATGCAGAGAGAAAGGAACACTTCTATACTATTGGTGGGGATGCAAATTAATATAGACATTCCTTAAAGAACTAAAAGTAGACCATTTGATCCAGCAACCCCACTACTGTGTATTTACCCAAAGGAAAAGAAGTCATTTCATCAAAAAGACACCTGCCCTTTAATTTAAGCTATGGAATCAATCCAAGTTCCCGTAAACTTGTAAGTGGATTAGCAAAATGTGGTATATGTGTACCATGGAGTACTACTCAGCCATGAAGAAGGATGAATTAATGCCTTTGGCAGCAATTTGGATGGCTGTAAGATCATTATCCTAAGTGACCTATCTAAAGAATGGAAAAGCGAACACCACATGCACTCACTATTAAACTGGAACTAACTGATGAACACCTTTGTGCACAGAGGGAAGTAAAACCCAGTGGAAATCAAACAGGGGAGGGGCCAGAGGAAGCGATGGATGAAAACCTACCTAATGGGTACAATGAACACACTCTGGGTGATGGCCACACGTAAAAGCATGACTCAAGCTTTGTAAAAGTGATCCATATACTCAAAAACATTTATAACCTCCCAATATTTGAAATAAAAAAAAGAGGATAAAAAAAAGGAATGTATGATCAGGAAGCACAATCGAAAACAGATCTGAATCCAGCTGCTTTGCAGAGGGGCCCACAGGATCGGGACTCATTAGCAAGGAGGGTGCCACCCATCTGGCGGCTGCTGTATCCCAAGAGCTCAGAGGACAGGTCCTCACCGAATAGGGGGCTCTAATCTCTGATGAAAGGACTCTACCCAGCTGGTGCTAAGATCTCAGAATTTCAGAAGGAGTCTGTGTGACTGAAACTGAAGCCATAAAGAGTGGGACCTGTCTAGCTGTACTGGGGAGGCATTCAATGAGGCTGGTAAGGAGAGTGCCTCCATAAGCCGGAAGCTGGAAGTAACAGCTGCTGCCAGCATAAAAGACCAAGGCAGATGGCTTGATAAATAAAATAAACAAGTATAAATGAGCATGTTTCCCTTCTCCTCTTCTGCTGCCATGAAGTCTCTCCCAGTTCTTCCTACTGATAAAAACTTCCATCCGAGGAGACATGTCATCTTCAGAACCATCACCACTAAGGAGACAGTAAGAACGTGGAGTTGGAAGCTAATCCCAGGTGTATCACTCAGTGGAAAAAGCAGGGAAAATAGTAACAGAAGAAGCCAAAAGGAAGTATAGAGTGAAAATAAGAGGAAGAGGAGAAATAAAATAAGACGAGAACACTTGATGAAAAGGACCAAACAACAACATTTTGATTCACTGAGGAAACATAAAATTCTGGCAAGTTTGGGTAAAGAAAAGAGAGAAAGAAGACACAGTTCTACTACTAAAAAAAAAAAAAAAAAGAGATGCACCAAAGATAACAAGTCCCACAAAAACAGGAAGGACTGCACATCAGTACATTTGAAAACAAACAAAATTGGCACATAGTTGATGAATGAGTAAGGAAATTGGAGAAGTAGTGAAAAGTATTCCCCGTTTCCACCCCCCCCAAAAAAAAGCATCAAAACCTCCAGGTTTAAACTCTTTCATAAAATTGATAATCCTGTCGTCTGCTTACTTAGCTTTTGTGTCCTTAATTTCTTTAAACATTTAGTATAAATCTGTTCACATGTAGCTGATATCAGCCCTCCTTGAAGGCTGTGGTCGCTATCATTGTTGATTGTTTCTGCTGATGCTCACTCATCCTAGCACGTGTATCCTTCGTACTCGCTGGTCTTTGATTCTGAACTTATTGCCCAAATTTAATATGTGTGATGTCCATGGACCTAAACGAAGGTATCTTTCATGGAGAGATGGTCTGCTTCTATTGCTGCTTCTGTTTTTACTGGTCTCCAGTCACTACCACTGACTTGGGACCATTTCAGCCTGCTTTAAGGTTGTAGGCTCAACGCCAGCGTCCAGACGTGGCTTCTCCACCTGTGTGCTGGCCACAGGCTCAGTATCCCAGGTGTAGTGGGGCTATTGGGACCCACAGTCAGGGCAAGCCGCCTCACTCACCTTTTCTATTGCTCTAGAACAGTGATTTTTAACCAGTGTGCTGAGGAACACTCGTGAACTGTGAGAGGATCTTAGGCAGGCATCCTCAAACTATGGCCCGCAGGCCACATGTGGCTCGCCTCGGACTTTTATCCAGCCCACTGGGTGTTTTTGCCACCGGTGCCTGTCCTGCTTAGCAGCCGACTCGGCCAAGGGCCTGCAGTCTGGCCCTCCAACAGTCTGAGGGACAGTGAACTGGCCCCCTGTTTAAAAAGTTTGAGGACCCCTGATGGGTATGCTGTGAACATTTTTAAGGGTCATTAATTGAATATTTTCAAAGACGTTCAAAGCACCCTAAGTATAATTTCTTTTTCTCTTTTTTTACTCTTTCTTTTGATCAACATAATTTAAGTGTGCCACTGAAGTTTAACTATAGGTTCAAGTGTGCCGTGAGATAAAAAAGATCGAAAAAAACATGCTCTAGTATAAGCTCCCCTGTAGTTCTTCCCCCTTCGGGGGCTGGGGAATAACAATCTTCCAATCTTCCCTTGTTTGAAAATCAACATAATCTCAAATGCGCGTAGTTCATCCCAGATAGGTTTGGTTGTAAACTCTGGGAGCAGAGAAAGGAGTTCAGAGATGAAGAAGAGATTACACAGCCAAGAGAAAGTTTGACTTTCTAAGGTGAATGGTGGGTGAAGATGTTTGTTTTAGTCATCACAGGTATTGCAACTCTTTTGTGTGTATCAGATAGTTTGTGAGTGGTTAAAAAACAAAATGAGAAAAAAACCCTAAACTGAGGTTTCTCTTCAGTTTCTCTGTGCTACTGAGAGAACCCGCTATGGACCGACCCTGGGGAGAGCAGTGGCACTGGCTGCGGACGCAGCCTCACTGCAGACGTGGTGCTCGGGAGTGATCCTGACCCCACAGGAGATGCGCTCAGACTGCGCTGGGTGGGAAAACAGGAAATCAGCATATGCTGGGTGGTCGCCTTTTTGATCTGCTCATGGAATATAGATGAGACCACTCCTGAGGATGCCCATGTGATTTTGAGAGGAATTTGGGGTAGCATTTTCAGATACGGTGGGAATACAAAGAAAAATTATATGTTGTGGATTTATAAGCTGTTGTGGCCCTGGAGACACGGGTTATGCAAATTTCACATAAGTGATAGCTTTCCTTTGTCTCCTAAAGTTTCCTTTGGTCTTGAGTCTTTTTTTGCTTCTGTCCTCAGTTGTTCTGGATCTTTGTCCCAGGTCCAGTTGTCTTGAAATCCATTTGTCCTTCTTCTTGTGTTTCCATCCTATACACTGCTCTTTGGTGACCCAGTAGAATACCGTGGAGAAGCAATTTGCAGAGTGGAGCCATGGTGCTTCCAAACATTAATTCTGTCCTTACGGTGCACAATCTATTCCCAGGGTGTGGCATCTTCACCATCGGATCAGGCTTATTGAGATAATAGCAGAGCAAAAGGAGCTGTTAAATCCTTATCTATGGGTCAGGATATTAAAACGCCATCTATTTGGAACTCCTATTTGGAAATATTAATAACCATTGCATTGAAAACTGACCTAGTAGTAAATGAGAAAACCGCAAGCCAGGTGGGTTTGTATAATTTCACTCAATTCCATGTTCTACCCAATTTACCAAGAAAAAAATAAATTATGTTGGAAAATCAGTCATGCAATATCTCTGGCCACTTTTCATAAAAATGGATTATCTGTCACAGTTGTCTGAAGCTTTAACCCCATGTGACATAGTAACATTTTAGGATAGCACTGTGAGCTCAAGTTACGTGGGCACCAGACTGCTGGGCATGATCTTAGGGGCCTCAGGGTCTGTCCTCCCACAAATATTAACTCTGTTTATTGTCTGCCTATGTTTCTGAAAGGACTACTTTGAATTCACTACTCAATTGTCTTCTGAAGATGAAAGCTTTTATTTTGCCTTTAATGTTTGTTTCTTAGCAACCTATTCTTTTTTTTGTTTTTTAATCAGCAATAAGGAACATCCAGTTTGTAAACAGAGTTTATTCCGATGACGTCTACTGCTTGCTGTTATCACCTGGAAGGCAACCTAATTCTGCATGCCTTTGCTGTATGGAGAGTAGTGATAGCAGCAGTGGGGTTGCTGTCATTGCTTGAATGGAGATGTAAGTTGCACAAAGTGAGCCTGTCTAGCCTGTGTTAACTGTTCAGTTCAATGAATTCTTACATGTGTGTCCATATTCAAGGAACTACCACCCAAATGCTCTTTCTTATGCCTTCCCAGTCAATGCCTACCCCTACCTGTCCTTCCACATACACCAGGAGTATTTTGACTTTTATTATCACAGGTTGGTTTTGCCTATTAAATTTAGAATTTCTTATACATGCAGTCCTCTAGTAGGACTCTTCCATGTCTGGCTTTTGAAACCTCACATTATACTGGTGAGATTCATTCGTGCTGTTGCATTTGTGAGGGGCTTGCTCTTTTTCACTGCCGTGTCTTCTATTCTGTGAATATACTACAGTATATCCATCCTACTCTGGATAGACATTTGGGTTCTTTCTAGTTCTTGATTCTTTTAAAGAAAGCTGCTACTACTATTCTTACACACTGTAGCTTGGTAAATTTACATGCATTCATTTCTCTTTGGTTAAGGAATAGAATTTCTGGATTACAGGGTAGGCACATGTTTAACTTTTGTAGAAAATGTTCCAATTATTTACTAGAAGGGTTGTTTTTATAGGGTAGTATTTTGCTAGTTCTCTTTTTGTCCCTTTAGACACATTTTCTGTCTCTCTCTGTGATACTTTGTACCTTGAAACCTTTGTACCTGGTTCCCTTATACTTTGGATTTTGCTTGGATTCAGCTAATGGAAGCCCTGGCAGCTGACTGAATAATGAAAAGAGTAGACCCTTCATTTGATCCTGCAGTCCCATCACTAGATATCTACCCATAAGGAAAAACATCATTGGGCGGCACCTGTGGCTCAAAAGAGTAGGGCGCCGGCTGCATATATTGGAGGTAGTGGGTTCAAACCCGGCCACTGCAAAAAAAAAAAAAAAATCATTTTATCACAAGGATGCTTGCACTAAGATGTTTATTGTAGCTCTGTTTACAATTTTCAAGACGTGGAAGCAATCCAGGTGCCCATCAACCCATGAATGGTTTAATAAACTGTGGTATGTGTGTACCACGGAGTACTATTCAGCCATAAAAAAGATGGAGTTGAAGAACCTCCATCTTTTGTATTTACCTGGATGGAGTTGAAGAACATTCTTCTTAGTAAAGTATCACAAGAATGGAAATCCACGTATTCAATGTACTTAATACGAATATGAAACCAATAGAAAAACAACTGCATGCCCACACAAGAGAAAAACACAGGTATACTCAAGTGGTGGTGGGGGGGTACGGGGAGAGAGAGGAGAAGGAGGAATTGGTAAGTTTTCACCTAGTGGGCACAGTGTAGGGTATACAGCACGCCCCCTGGATGAAGGGCTCATTTACAACTTGAATATTACTTAGAAACACAAACAATATAACCCAATTGTTCATATGCTCGTATTAATCTGAAATTTAAAAATAAGAATGGAAATAGAAAATAATCAGAGTACTAACTCCCTCTGTTCTCTTCCTGCTTCAGCCCCCTTGAGAGTGACTCCATTCTTCTACAGCCACTCTCCGGCTGGCTGGTCTCTATGCCAAGAGTCCAGGTCTCACAGGCTCCATTAATACTCCCATTCTCCCTTGCGTCTTTAGGTCCATCAGTGATTATAAATGCCCACTCTTGCTGGTATCTAGGATGGTGCTTTAGCCCTACTCACATGCCTAGAAAAAAGTCATTCTCTTATAAAAGTCAAAAATCTTTGAGTATGCTGTCTTTTCTTATAGTCATTATGACTGATGCAGGAGCAAATCAAAAGGATTTTGAGATAGGTTGAAAATGTGTTGGCACACACCAGAAGATCCTGTTATGGGTGAGAGAATTGGCACAGGAAAGCAATTGTGCTGAAAGTAGTTATTTAGGGCAATCCGAGTCAAAAAACATATTAGATATGGACTAGAGCTGTAGGTGATACAAAGATAAGGTTCCCCATGCGGAAGAGCTTTGTTGATAAGTAAACTTTGACCCTGGCTGTATGCAACTCCGCTAAATGTCACTTTACTAAGCTATAAGATGGGGATGATGATAACACTTGTTTCAGGTTGACTGATGGCTCAATCACTAGCACACTTTTGAACCAGATGGTGAAGAAATCAAGGTAACCACGCACAGCAAAGGTGAAATAGAGATTCTGTTATTTTATTGAAGGAATTCATGCAATAGTGATAGAGTCACCAGGAGGGATTCTTGGACTTCTCCAAGCCTTAGAATCAAAGTTCCACACAGCCCATAATTTATAGAGAGGTTACAACCCCAACCATGGACAGAGAGGCTAGCTTCAGGATGGCAGTCTAGCATAGGGTGAGACAAAGCAAAGGTTTGAGAGTCAAATCTGTGTAGGAATCTACAATTGCCTGTTATTGCCAGTATGCCCTTGAACCAGTGATGAACATTTCTCAGCCTGTCCCCTGTAAAGTGGAGATAATCATTCTTACACCTTTCATGGCAGCCATTGTTAATGCATTTCTTTCTCACACTAAAAGGCCCATAAACACCTATTTATGAACATGGCTCTTCCTATGCCTGGGAAGTGCTGACATAAATTGTAAGGAAATACAAATTGGAGTTGGTGGGTAATCCTGCTGTGAGGGTGGTAACACAAGCAGATGCATTGCCAGCTGGGAGAGGGATGTGTGGGGGTCTGCAGATGGTGGGGCTGAGAGAGGACATGTGTGCGTCTTGAATTCAATCCTGATTCTAGGATAGAAAATCATTGTCTGCTCTGCCTGAGCACAAACAACCTGAAAGGCAGCTCATTGGAGTGTATAATCTAGACTGGAGCTCTCCGAAGGGAATTTTTGTTTTTTGGGTTTTTTGGCCAGGGCTGGGTTTGAACCCACTACCTCTGGCATATGGGACCGGCATCCTACTCCTTGAGCCACAGGCACCGCCCAGGGAATTTTTTTTTTTAATTTTTTTGAACAGCAATTATTTGAATAAGTTCTCCTTTTCTAGTCCAGTTTTCTATTCCTACCATCTTCTTTTCATTCATCTTAGAGGCTCAGAGTCAAGGTCAGTCTGTGTGTGTGTGTTATACCCACAATCACATTCTCTTATAACTGCATATTTCAAAGCAAGGGCCGACAGTAATTAGCTGGAAAGAAAGCAAGACCAAATAAAGGGATTTCGGAGAAAACAGATTCTCGTTTGTGGGCACGCCCACCAAAGCAAAAAAGTTTCTAAGGCTGCGAAGGCTTCTGGCAAATTCTGATAGCACTGAAGGATGAGGACTCAGGCAAGGGAGCAAACAATGTGATTCTGGCATCCTGCTGGTGATTCAGAAAATTCTGATTCAGAAGCAAGAACTATTTTCAAAGGTCTTTTGACAGAGCTGACAGCGCCTCAGCTGTCAGCCACTCTCCAGAGACCCTAATGAGCTCTTCCTTGTCAGGTCTTTCTGTCTAAACAAGAAATTGCTAGTCTCTCTGTCTGCCACCCAGCAGCGAGCGCACCTACCTTTGCTGATGCAGAATATAAATTATTATTGAATGCAAACACTTGTTCAGGTTGATCAGTAGGTTGTTTCTGTCAACCTACATCAATGTGATCTTTAATGTGCAAATGACTCAGCAGCAGGGATCGCGTGTAAACAGGTGGTCAGGAAGTGCTTTTTCTACTGATGAACTAATAGCTGTTCCTAAAGAAGTTGCTGTAACTACTTCTAGGACTCAATGTTCCCGAAGCGCTTGCAGATGGTCAAAATACTTTACCTTATTTTGTACCTTCATAGCTAATCGTGACTAGGGTTGAGGATGTGGCAATAGGGCTGACAACCCAAAGAAAGAATATTTTTAAAAATCTCACTGTTTCTTTTCAACAATCTTTAAGGTACCTGCCCACTTCTATATAAAAGGCCCGCCTTTCAGTTTTAGAAGTCAGAAGTCCTTCTTAAAATTAGTTTCTGTCATTAGACAGCATGAATATTACCATTTTCTAAAATAATATTTTTGCTGATTTTATATTTATAAAATATCTGTACAATCTGTACTGACTGTTTTTCTCTTTCATGTTCCATTGTGTTTCTCCATCTTTAGTTTTAATATTATTTCTCAGTATGGAAATAATGATCAACAGCACAGACCTTGGAGTAATTCAACCTGGTTTGAGTTTTGGTAAAATTATTTTTGGTTTCTTTTCCCCAGTATCCATCGCTTCTCTAACATCTGATGTGAGCAAACTAAGGTATTTAAGGCAGCAATTATGAATAGGTCCAATAAGGAAAGGAAAAATAAGTTCACAAGAAATAAAACAGAAAACTCAGCAGAGAAATTGAAAATTTTAAAGAATCATGTATAAATTCTATAACTGAAAACTTCAAATCTTAAATTAAAATATATTGGGTGAGTTAGTAGAAGATTAGAGATGACAGTAAATCAATCAGCAAACTTTAATATGGACTAATACATTATCCAATCTGAGGACTGATTGGAAAAAAAGAGAGTCCTAAGAGCCTATCCTATAGCATGTGTGGAGTTGGAATTCCAGATGCAGAAGGGATACAGAATAAAAAAGTAAATGTACAATAAATATACAACAATTTAGCGAAAGGCATAGGTTTTCCTTGGTGCATCTGAAAAGTACTTATGCAAAGTAAATCACACCTGTCCTCATCATAGTCAAACTGTGAGAACACCAAAGTTGAAAGAAAATCTTGAAAGGAACTAAGGAAAAATAACACATAGGATGAAACGACGATCAAATCCCACTCATTTCTCAACAAAAACTATGAAGTTCAGAGACAGTAGAAGAACCTGTTTGAAGTCCTGAAAGAACAAAACCTCAACCCAGAAAAAAATATAAATATCCTCTCAGAAATAAGCAAAATAAAAACAGTTTTAGATAAAAGAAGATGAGAATTAATCTCTATCAGACTTGTGCTGCAAAAATGCTAAAGGAAATTTTTCAGTATTAGGGAAATGATAGAGTGTTAGAATCTCAGATCCTCAAGAAGGAATGAAGAGCATTAGAAAAATAATCTGTAAAAACATAAAAACATTTTTATTTTTAATTTTCTAAGACATATATGACTATTAAAGAAGAAGTCATAATACTGTCTATGAAGCTTTTACTGCATGAAGATGTAATGCATATAATAATTACAGTATAAAAGACAGGAGACAGAGGTGAATGAGCCTATGATCGAAGCTTTCATTTTATTTGGAGTGGCACAATGTTAACTGTAAGATGACTGTGAGAAATTAAAGATGCATATTGTCATTCAAAAGCAATCTCTTAAAAATAATACAAAAGAGACAAAATAATACAAAGCTAAAAAGCCAACAGATACATTCCAAGTCTCCTCAAATTTGTATTTGAAAATACTCAATACAGTGCAATGCAATTATGTTTTTCAATTCTTGAATCTGTACATTAATCAAAAAAATATGCACTTGAAGAAGGTTATGGCAAGTGTTGTTTATTTGGTTTGAGGCAAAACAGAGCATTCTTTGTGAAGACTTCTGTGGTGGGATTAAAAGAATGTGTGGTTCCAGATTTTGGACTTAACTGCTAATGTTGAGTGACGTTAGAATACCCTTTGCTCTTTCCCATGAAAATCCCTTTGACCTTGACTTCCTTGTTCCATATTTAGTGTGCTCCTGGGGGAAGTTTTCTGCTCCTTCTTGTTCACATCCTCATACTAGGAGCAAATCAGGAAGCTTGTGATCAGAAAATGCTTTGGATATTGCAGAGAAAGTAAATCAAAGGAGCCTGAAATTCCTAGAACACCCTGATTTTTTGATTTCCATGATAATAGATGAAAATAATAAATTATAACCATTATTTTAAGCAGGGACTGACAATCAAGTTATTGAGATCTCACCTGTAAGATATATACTTATCTCACTTAGGTGATGAATAACACATAATTCCTTTATTGTTTTCATCTTTTTGATATATCTATTTCTTTACATATCTATATATATATAATATATAGGAGATCTGACAATGAAATTTGCAAACTCATCCTAGAAAAAGTGCTACCCACCTCAATGAAGAAACCTACCTCACCTTCAAGGTACTTCCCCTGGGAAACCATGCACTGATCCCAATGTCTAATCCACCCTTCAAAGCAATTTTGGAACTCATTTTCTGGAATGATCATCAGAGCTGTCATCATATAACACACAAACATATGCAACAACAATAATGAATGCCACTCAGCAAGATACTACCACACATTGACATGAACACAGCTGTGAGACACTGATATGCCAAGGTTATGAAACCTTACCGAATTGTTTGTACAGTGCTGCCAATGTAAACACATGGTATTGTCAGACCTGGTATGATGACAGCTCTGATGATCATTCTAGAAAAAGAGTTCCAAAATTGCTTTGAAGAGTTGATTAGGTGCTGGCCAAAGCATAGTTTCACAAGGGGAGTACTTTGAAAGTGACCATAGTGATATTCAGCAGTGACATATGTAGCACTTTTTCTAGGGCAAGTTCACTAACTTAATTGTCAGACCTCATGTCTATGTGTATTAACATTAAGGAGGAATGTTTCCATTTTGATCCAAAATTAAATGTGTGGGGGTCACACCTGTAGCTGGATTTTGCCATAAATGGTTGGAGGTTGTAACTAAATTTTATGTTAACTAGGGAATAAATGCACACAAAACCTTTATACTTATTTCAAATACTTCAAAATTTTCATTTCATTCATAAATTAATTCAAGTATACTTCAGCCTAGAGAAAAAAGGGCTTTCTTCTATGACTTGTGGATTCTTCCTGGAATTTAGCCTTCAACATGAAGCATGTGGCAAAGTATAATCAATTAAGGACTATAGGAAAATGATGGCTGTACTTCATTTTCTGAGAAGGTGAAATTTCATTTCCACTCTATTCCTAGCTACTGTGAGCATGTGTATTTAGTTAACTTTTACAAGCCTTGAATTTTCTCATCTTTGAAATAGGGTAATGATAGTATCCATGCCACACATTTTAAGTACTAAATAAAATAAACTATTTAAAGTACTTGACACAATTCCTAGTGCATTTTAAGAAGCTAGAAATGTTAGTTGTTTTTACCATAGTTCTGTCCATTTGACTTTTTCTATTATCTCAAGAATTTTCTTTTTTTGTCTTTTTGAAAAGAAACCAAAGTCACTGTTAGCTCATTCCATCAAGCATCCATTAATAATGCAGATAGACAGGCTCCTGTTTCATAGCCAGAGGCCCAAATTATCCATAGACATCTTGTCCAAAAGAGAGGATAAAAGCAGGTTGAATTTTTTCCATACTTCAGCTTGTAGCCTAGAGCATCTTGAATCCTCAGCTACTTCAGCAGAAATCAAAGTTTAGTTGTATTTTGTTAATATAAGCTATTTTTCATTCAGTGATGAAAAAGTGTCAAAATAATATAATCTTAAGTAGATTTTTGTGCTACTCTTGATTTACAAATGTATATGAAGTCACAAAATGTAAAAATATTCATAAGTTGAATCTCATATTGCCTAATCATTTAAGTATACACCATAAACCTATAAGACACTTAGATATCTTAATGAGATACATATAATAGAGTTTCTAAAATTTAATTAATCAGAAACATATATATTTGGCAATATTCATTCAAAGTTCATTTGACATTATGGGCAGAGATCACCCACTACATTATGAATGATTCTTAAGTTATTGCCTCCAAATTTCTCTTCCATTTTGACTCAAAGTTGTCTTTTCATCTTTCCTTGCTATCTTGTCCTGATGTCTTTTTATTTATTAATTTTTCAGTAAAATTTTACTACTCTTCCCTCTGCCTCCCATCATTAGAAAACACCTTTTGGGTATCTGCCCAACTTCTGACAATTCTTTTTCTCTGGGAATTGGCCTTCCATTTATGGGGAACACCTATAGATTTCACTCATAAGCCAGGCTTATCATGTGTAAATCTGTGCTCTTGGCAATAGCTGATTGGACCATAGGTGGACCCTAATTTAGGCTAAACCAAATAGATCATCCCAGAGATTTGAAACTGGGTACAAAACACGGTCTTCAGGTAGGTAGATGAATAATATCATATAAACCTGTTACAAAGATTTGAACTCAAGAGAAATGGGATACCCGCGAGAACAAAGTAGCAGAGAAAGTCAGTGAGTAGAGAAGAAGAAAAATGAAGCAGAAATAAAAGCAGAGAAAAGGTATGACCTGAGTATCTGAGAACTTTCCAGGACACAGTTTCAATCTTCTCTTGATAACCAGCTGCATTTCTGCCATATGATACATTCATTTATTCATTTAATAACTTATTCACTACACCTTTTTGAATTAAGTATCACATATTATAACTTTACATACTTTGTCTCACCACATTTTAATTAGAAGTCTAATTAAACTATAACCAGTTAACCCAATAGCAAAACAGTAGTAAACATTTAATATATTCTGACAACCTCCCAGGAAAACTTGGAGATTTGATTCTGGCTATCATTGTAAATTTTCAAGTCCTAATTGTATTTTGACTGCTCTCAGCTAGGCAAGCTGAAACAAAAGTTCCTATTTATGAAGTGTAGTGCTATATCTTTCAAGACTGCCCTGATAAGCAAATGATAATCTCTGACCATGATTATGACCCACTTAAGGTTTTATATAATCACTGGAAAATTTTGAGGTGAGAAAGAAAATTCACAGGGTAGCACAGTAGAATTTTTAACTTCCACTTGTGAAATATCAATGTTCACAAACGTAAGGCTAATGGTTCCTAATGCCTATGGCATAAGAAAAAAAAAAAAAAAACCTCATGATGTATTATTTCCTAACTTTCTACATCTATATAGCATAATGGTGTGAATTCACAAATATCAGTCTCCAGAGAAAACATATTTTTAGATTATCCAAAATTCAAGATATGGAGACATTATAGTTTGTCCTAGAAGAAGTCAACTTTACAAGAGAAAATGATGTGCTCATTTAGATAATAGGCATAAGTCATTCATTAGGGACCTGTGGGTTCTTTTCCATTGAAGATACAAAAGTTGTGTTAGATTTAGGCACTTATCGTGTGTTTAATTCATTGTATTACAATGAATTACATAAACAAGTCAGAGTTAAGCAGTTATAATTGGGGAGAAGGCATAGTTTTATCCCCTATATTCTCTGAATCCATGTTCTTACCACTCATTTAGCTTTTAATTTCCTGTTTGTCTGGCTTTATGACCTATTTAATACACTTACTGCCACACTAGAAAAAAACTCCTTTTCCTTGGGGCTACAGTGCTTCATTAGGTCAAAATAGGTCAAGAGACATGTGAATTATATATGCTTCACGAGGCCCTAGGCTCAAAACTTCCATAAATTAAATACAACTCACTTGGCGGTTAATGTGTTAAACTGCTCAAATATTAAATATTACCTTCTCAAAGGGTTTTGTCCTTACTGTTGACTTCCATAGCCCACTCCATCTCATTTAGGATAAAACATTAATTCCTTCCAATACCTTGCAGACCACACATATTCTTAAACCAGACTTTCCTTCCAGTCTTATCTTTTGCCACACTTTTCTTTAGTCTCTAACAGGTACTCAAAGTTGAATGAAAAAGAAAAAAAGAATAGATATGTTAATTTGCTAGGGCTTCTTTAGCAAATTACCATTGACTGGGTGGTTTAAACCACCTAAATTAATTTTCTTACAGTTCTGAAACCTGGAACTCCAAGACTGAGGTGGTGGCAGCGTTGGTTTCTTCTGAGGTCTCTGTTTTTAGCTATGGTTTGTATGTCTCCTCCAAAACTTACGTAATTGCCATCATAATAGTATTGGGTGGTGGGACCTTCAAGAAGTGATTAGGTCATGAGAGTACTCCCTTTAGGAGTGAATTAATGTCATTACCACATGAGTTTGGCCCTTGTTTTCTCTTGGCCTTGCTCTCTCTCCTCCTCTCTTGCTCACTCTCTTCCTCTTGCACCTTGTGAGGCTTCTGCTTTTCCAGCATAGGATGACATGAAAAGAAGGCCCTCGTCAGATGCCAGGCAGATACTGTCACCATGCTCTTGGACTTCCCAGCCTCCAGAACTGTTAGCCAAATTAGTCTCTTTTCTTCATAAATTACACAGTTTGTGATATTCTGTTAGATCAACAGAAAATGGACTAGGACACTGTCTTCTCACAATGTCTTCATGACACATCTTCATGTGCACAGGTCTGTGCACATTTGTGTCTTAATCTTCTCTTCCGGTAAGGACACCAGTCCTTCTCAATCAGTGCTCCCATAGGTGAGCTCGTTTCACCTCAATTACCCTTGTAAAGGCCCTAACTTCAAATAGAGACTCATTCTGAAGTACTGAGGATCATGACTTTAAAAAAAATGTGGGTGGGGTAGACACTACTCATCCCTTAATAACAGAGGTCTTTAGACATTGATGAATATTCTCTGGCAGGCTTGGACATGCCCTGGTAAGTCCTAAGGGACCTGGGAATGAGTGACAAAAGAAGTGTAAATTTAATTACTTGTAGAATCTTTGGGTGTGACGGAATTTTGAGCAACTTATATTATTGGCTGCATGCATAGGAATAGGAGGTCTCATGACCATTTTTTTTTCAGAAGACTGTCTTCAGGGAGTCAAAGTAGGAAAGGAATAGAGCAGAGATGGATAGTTATTACTGTAACAGATCATCAGGGTCCCAGGGCTGCCCCAGGTCTCTTCAGAAAGTTGATACTACCTGAAGGAGGTCTCAGGAAGAAACTGCCTCTAATGTCTTTATCAGAAAGCGAGTCTTGTTTAAAATGGCAGAAATCAATTCACTTCTATTTATCATAAACTGGCCAATGAAATAATAGCAAGCACTATGATAGATTAGGAAAATATTCTTAAGGAAATTAGAAACAATTTTTTTAGGTGGCTCCTGAAAATGGTTTTTAATAAATAAATAAATGCCACATTGTCTATCTCAAAGACCCACAGAACTTATATTATTGGAAGGAAAATAAAAGACGGAGCATTTAATGTTCTGAAAGATTTAATGAGCCTGCCCTAAATGCACCAATAAAAGTTCATGTTTAAATTAATTCTTTCCTCACATGGGATAAGTAAAAACAATGAATTTTTGAAACAAAAAAACAGTATAACAGATTCTTCCAGGGTAGTGACTAAAGTCTTCCCATCCAAACAGGGGGTAAAATATAAGTTCTTATTGATGGAATCTAGTTTTTTTTCACATTGTTCATAGAGAATTTTGAAAAGTTTGTTGAGATTGATGTTTTCTCTGGAAAAACAAAAGATAGTAGCAGATTGAAGACATTTCCTGTATTTTTAGAATGGTTGATTCCTACACATTAAGCAAGGACTAGAAACTGATTTTCAGATCTCTGTGTATATCTAAGCATGTTATGAAACTGTGGAGTTTTCAGACTTTCATGTATTGTTACTCTTTTTTTATCTTAGTTGAGTCATGTTTAGATTAGTACATATTTGTTGGACGATGTCTCAAAAGTTATAAATAGTTATTCCACAATTCTCTCTTTAGGCAACTGGGAATGTGCTATGACATGGCTTTACTAAGTAGTTACTTGAGATTTGAGATTATCAGAGAGGGAATTTTAGAGTTTTTCCTGAAAACAGTCCATAGTGGTTTCTGGCTGCTAAACTCCTTCAAACAGATAGCTGAATGACTGTGGTTTCTATCCTGTGAAACAATGATGTGTGAGCACGGGTGGCTCTGGCTAGGGGTGGGGGTGCTTTACCTCTAGCATGAAAACTTGAATTCAAATTCTTCATTGGTGAAAGGGTTGAAATGCAAATGTAATTTCTGGGAATAAAATGGTTTTTTAAAAATGTTCATAATAATTAGACATGCCCTGGGATTTATTTGCAGAGCAATTTAAAACTCTAGATTTGTGTATTAATCCCTGTGGGAATTTCATACATCTTAAATGGTCGCCTAGATTTAAACATAAGGGCATAATTTAAAAAATTACTTTTCCATTATAATTTATGCTGACTCCATCCAGAAATAACACAGGTTGTCATATTCTTTTTAAGACATTTAAATCTGCTGTTGAGTCTTCCTATTGATACATTTCATGGGCTGATGAGTTATGAGGCAAGCAATTAAAGCAATTAACATCTTCTAGACAGGATGTTCTGAGAAATTATTTACTTGCCATTGAGGTAGTAGGAAATCTATTTTTCTAATATTGGATTAACACAGAAGAGTGTCATCAGAGAGACTACTTTTCAAGCAAGGTAATGTCTTGGGATAGGAAAAAATACACCTTCTGATTTTATTAACAAATTTATACTTCAATGACAAGTCTAAAGTTATGCCTAATTCTAATCACTGGGTTGTTCATTACCATGCAGCCTAGATAAGACATTAAAATCTTGTGAATCACACATCTTCCAACTTGTACATGAAAGACCTTTGGCAAGTCGTTCATCTTCTCTCATGCTTAGCATTCCTATCTTTCTAATAAGGGCTTAGACGAGGTTCTCAGTCGTTGCTGTGCATCCAAAATAGACTTGGTTTCAGTTGTTCTGGAGACAGCCTGAGCTTCTCTATGCTTGCAAATTTCCTCAGGTGATCGCACTGTGCAGTGAAGGTTGAGAGCTACCCAACCAGATAATGTTAGCTTTCTAGCTCTCCTATTTTAAGATTCAATGATATTCCTTTAAAAATGGTAGATTGTCAACTTTTACTAATTGAGATGAAATTTGCAGAGTTGTGCTCTGGTGAGAGTAGGAGCTGAGGAGTAGAATTTTACCATGCTTTCCATGGGAGAATCCTTAAGAGCTGGTGTGTGGACGTGGGGTAGAGAGGCTTACAATGGAGAAAAAGAATGCAGGACTGAGTTGAGACGCTGAGTTGAGAGATGCTGTGAATTCCGGGGACTTTCAGGAGACTGGACTAATAATCACTGAAACAAAGGGGCAGGATCAGGAGTCATTGGTAACCTTTTCAGATGAGATGACACCAACCTGGGGAAATCTGCAACTCTGGGGATTACCCAGGGGGAAAAAAATGATCTAACATATTTGAGTAAATACATCAATATTTTTTGAATTAGCAAAGAGCACAGACTTGTAAAAAAACAAAGAAAAAAAATACAACGTTGTATAAAGAAAAAAAGAAAACGTCTCCCATCTCTGCCAAACTTAACCTTCCACTTTCTAGAAACAGCTACTGCTTGCACGTGACTGTACTGTGATTCTTTCCAGATGTTTCCTTTGCACAATCCTATCACATATTCATGGAATCTGTGCAATTTGCCTATTGATATGCTATTTAAAATAAAACAGAATCATCATATGATAATGTGACTTTCTTTTTTTCTACCATCTCATATATTAAAGGCATATATGGTATATACCAAACCAGGTAAATGTAGCTTATTTCTTTCAGAATCATTTACTGTTTTTTGTTGAAAAATGCACCATAACTTACTAAGGCGGTCTTCAAATGATGGACATTTTAATCATTTCCAGTTCATTGTATTCATTATTGAATATCTTTGTTCATATATGTTCGATCAATTGTGAGGGCATCAACTCTGTAGAGTTGACCCAGTGATGTAAATACTTGGGGCAAAAAAATTTGAAGTACAGGTAAGTTTCCAAATTATCTTTCCAAACTGTGGAATTAGTTTATAAGGGCATCAAGATTGCATGAAGTTTCTGTTTTGTCACAACTGTTCCAACCCGAGGAATAATCGATGTTTTAAATCTTCACCATTTTGATAGGGGAATTGTTACTTAGTAGCTTTGATTTGTATGGCTTTAATTATCAGCACAATTTTTTAAAATAAGTAAATTTACAAAGAGACTCCCACTTACCTACTTACAACCAAAAAATTACATAAGGTTTCTATTTAGATGGTAATAATAAAAAAAAAAAAACAACTAAAAGGATATATTGGAGGAACTTAGGAAGAATGGAGGCATTAATTTGCATTTTCTAATCAGAAACGCATTTATTTTTCTCTTTGTCCTCTGCAGTTCTCCAATTTGAATATTCAGCAGGAGCAGGAGGCTGACTGAATGCTTAGATTTAACAACAATGGTTAAACATATTCCTTTCTTATGATTCAGCTCCATCTTTCTAAGGTGAACCATTTCAAGCAAAGTGAATCTTAATTTTGAATTCAGATGGCTCACCGCTGAAATAATTATGAACACAATAGAAACGGGGAACTTTTCAGAATATGTTACCTCTGCAGACACATTGGCACTTTCAAAGGACATTTGCATGGTGTGGATTGTGCATGCTCAGTCTCACCGTCCGTCACTCTTCACCCCACACTGCCCGTCTTGCCAACTCCAAGGCCAAGGCATGCCCGACATTGAGGATGGCCTCCACATGAACTTCCCGTGTTGCTGACCGGCACCAGGTTTTCCAAAATGATCTGTCCTAGCACATTTGCTCTCTCCCCAGGCTCTCCTTTCCCCTTTTCCTGTCCTCCCCCTCTCTTCCCGTTCCAAGCCTGTCATCAATCTTCTGGCACAATCTTCCCTTGCTGCAGGGAACAACTGTTCTCTAACTAGCACAGTCGCACATTGCTCTCGTGGGACACACATCAAAGGAGCATCTTCCACTCACCATAGCCTTATTCCTTGGCTTTCTTTTTTCTCTCTCTTTCTCCCTCTCTCTCTCTCCTTCCTTTCTCCATCTAAGCCACAAGCCGGTGTTATCAGGATCTTCTCTTTTGTCCTACGTGAGTTTATAAAAAATCTGGTCCCTTTAGTTAACCGTGAGCATCCGAGAACATGCGCTTGGGTCAGGTCCCTGCTCTCGGTGCCAGGCAGAGTAGTATGCATGATGAATTATGAAACCCTTTTCTGGACAAGTATAGACGCTCTGGTTCTGCCAGGGCAGTGGAACGTGTGTGACAAATCCAAAAAATTCTTGCTGGGAAATGCTTGGGAGGAGACATCTGTAGTGGGCTACTGTGACAAACTGAAGATGTGATGAAGGGCCATCAGGGGTGACCTGGAAACAAGTCACTTCTCATGGATGTTTTAAATTTAGTGACTGCTTATGACTTAGCTACTATAGTCCATCCAGGTTTGATTTTGAAAACTCCGACAACAAGTTCCTTCTCTGGTTAAAAGCCTACTGCTGCTGTAAAGGCCAACATGAGTTTGATGAGTAGGATGGGCTCTTTCCTCTATTTTAGGCAGCTAATGCCAGGTCTCCTCTTGCATGTCTCTGTCTCTGGGCAGGACTCATGGTTACACTGCCAGGAGGGTTTCCATTCAGCCCCTGTGAACACACTGGTTACAGGTTTAAAGCATAAGTGACACGTTCAGTCACTTCCATCTTTTCTTTCTTCCATTTTCTTTTCTTGTTATCCCAAGACTGAGCACCCGGATTTGTTAAGCCGGGCATCTTTAGCATGAGATCCGTACTTGTACACATGAACACTCATCACATCTCTCACCACTCATGAGTTATTCAACTTGGATTTCTCCTCTGAGTACTAGGCACGGATTCTCTTTCTCTTTTTTTCACCCAAAAGGAACAGCTTTCTCTCCTTTTTTGTACCTCTCATTAAAAATTATTATTAAAAGAATAGAATGTTTATTTGGATCATTTTAAAATAGCTTCTCAAATATATCTCATAGCAGGGATGGTCTTGTCCTAATACTTAACGAGGTTCTGCCTGTCTCGTCCTTACCCTGTGTTCCTTCACAATGGGATAAAAAAACACTCTAAGATCCATTGAACACGTCTCTTTGTCCCTCTCTTGACACATCATTCAGGGAAAGAATAATTTTACCGCCTTTAGCTCCATTCACAGTTGCTATTTCAATTTAGTGTGCATTTGCTGAATTTAATTGGGTGTCCTATATTTTATCTGGCAATCCTGGATAAGACCCTATCCTATGGCTATTATGATACTTGTCTGTGCCCTTTAATAACTATGGAAGAAAATAGTTGAACAGGAACTGTGGCAGTGAAACAAGAGAGTAAAAAAAAAAAAGAGTTTTGAGACCAAAGAGTCAACTGTTTTTTTTTTTTTTTTCTCTGCTATATACTCAGAGCTTAGCACCCCGCAAGTGCACCACTGGTATTTTGTCAAATAAACTGGTTCCTAAGTCTGTTTTTGTTTTACCTTTGATCAAGTCAAACTTCTGTAAATGACCAGATGGTATTTTAGGCTTTAGGGGCCACATGGCTTCTGTTGCAACCATTCAATGCTACCAGCACAGTGGCAGCCACAGATGATATGTAATAGTGAATATGGCTGTGTTGCAATAAAACTTTATAAACAAAAGTGGCAGGCTCAGTTTGGCTTGCACATCAAGATTTGCTGACCTGTCACAGACTCAACCCAATGTGAATGTGATATGTAATACTGATCTGTCCTGTAAATGTGATATTGATCCTTACCAAATTTTTCTGGGTGGCATTGATGGTGAAAGGGAGAGAAAAAAGATTTGTGATGACAAATACCTACCTTTTCTCTCCACAACTCGTTAACCATCAACAATCCAAAGGAGAATATGCATATCTTCCTTCTTATCCACAAATTTGCTAATCTCTTAAGGTAAGTGTTGTTGAAACTCAAAAGTTACCAATAGTAAATGATGTCAGAAATGAATGCTGTTTGGATTTCTTGTTGTTGTTAATAAGAAATTAAATGGAGATCACGCTGTAAGGCAGTTCCATTCTTCCAGAAAGTGCCTCAGGGGATTGAGCTCTTTTATTCTTTTTTGGTTTTTTCCTTTTTTTTTTTTTATTATTTCAGGTTAACATGAGGGTACAACAAGGTTACAATATTTGCATATGTTAGGTAGAGTCCCTCTTGTGGTTGTGTCCTGAACCCAAAAGGTATGCCATACACCCCTATGTTGTGCTCATTAGGTTGGAGCACCCCAAACCAACCTCCTCCCCTCTCCTCCCTCCCTCATCCCCCTCCCCTCAATTTAAATTGAAATAAATTTCTTTTTCCTACGTTGGTCTGAATTAAATCATTTACGGTCTTCATATTAGTACTGAGTACATTGGATATTTGCTTTTCCAATCTTGTGATACTTACCTAAGAAGAAAGTGTTTCAGCTCCATCCAGGTTAATACAAAAAATGTAAAGTCACCATCTTTTTTTCTGTCTGAATAGTATTCTGTGGTATATATATACCACAGTTTGTTAATCCATTCCTGAGTTGATAGGCATTTAGGTTGTTTCCACATCTTGATGGTGGTAAATTGAGCTGTGATAAATAATGTAGTACCAATGTCTTCATGATAAAATGAATTTTTTTCTTCTGAGTCAATGCCTAGTGGTAGGATTGTGAGTTCAAATGGGGGATCTAATTTGAGTTCTTTGAGGGTTCTCTCATAGTTCTTTCCAAGATGCTGTATTAATTTGCAGTCCCACTAACATTGTAAAAGTGTTTGCCTCTCTCTACATTTATGACAGCATCTGTAGCTTTGGGACTTTGTGACGTGGGCTAATTTTACTGGGGTTAGGTGATATCTCAGTGTGGTTTTGATTTGCATTTCCCTGATGGTTAGGGATGATGACCATTTTTAAATGTTTGTTAGCCATTCATCTGTCTTCCTTAGAGGAGATTCTGCTCATGTCTCTTGCCTGGTGATACATGGGCTTGTTTGATCTTTTTTTTGTTAATTAAGTTGTGTTCTCTATAGATCCTAGTTATCAAACCTTTGTCAGATGCGTAACACACAAATATCTTTTCTCATTATGAAGGTTGTCTATTTGCTTTGATTGGTGTGTCCTTAGCTGTGCAGAAGCTTTTCAGTTTAATTTAGTCTCATTTGTTTATTTTTGTTGTTGTTCAGTTGCCACTGAAGTCTTTTTCATAAAATCTTTCCCCAGGTAGACATCCTCAAGTTTTTCCCACACTTTTCCCTAAGATTTTTATCATTTCATGCCTTAGATTTAAATATTTTATCCATCTTGAATACATTTTTGTAAGTGGTGAAAGGTACAGGTCCAGTTTTAGTCTTTTACATGAGGTTATCCAGTTCTCTCAGCACCACTCATTGAGTAGGGATTCTTTTCACTAGTGTATACTTTTGTTTGGTTTATCAAAGATCATATGGAATAAGAGACTGGTTTCATCTCTTGGTTTTCTATTTAGTTCCAAAAGTCTATGTCACTATTTTTGTGCCAAGACCATGCTGTTTTGATCCCTGTGGACTTATAAAATAGCCTAAGTCTGGTAGAGTGATGCCTGTGGCTTTGTTTTTATTACTGAAAATTGCCTTGGTTCCACAGGGTTTTTTTCTGGTTCTATATGAAATCAAGATCTATTTTTTTCAGTTCTTCAAAGTATGATGTTGGTATTTTAATGGGGATTGATTGAATCTGTAGATTGCTTTGGGGAACTGTATACATTTAAATGATGTTGAGTTTTCTCCGCCTGGAGAAAAAAGCATGGTATGTTCTTCCATTTATTAGTGTCTTATGCAATTTCTTTTCTTAGGGTTTCATAATTCACTTTGTATAGGTCCTTTACCTCTTTTGTTAGGTATATTCCTAGGTATTTCATTGTCTTTGAAGCTATTGTAAAGAGAGATGTGTCTTTCATCAGCTTGCAACTTAGCTTTTATTGGTGTATACAAAGGCTACTGGTTTGTGGATATTGATTTTGTGACCTGAGACTTTATTGTGTTTCTTGATCACTTCTACGTGTCTTGTGGTTGAGTCTCTGGAGTTCCCTAAGTACATATAAGATCATATTATCAGCAAAGAGTGAAAGTTTGACCTCTTTTGTCCCCATTTGGACACCCTTTACATCCTTCCCTTGCCTGATTGAATTGGCTAGAACTTCCAGATCTATGTTGAATAATAGTGGTGACAGAGGTCATCCTTGTCTGGTTCCAGTTTTAAGTGGAAAAGCTTTCAGTTTTTCTCCATTCAATATGATATTAGCTGTGAGTTTGTTATAGATGGCTTCCATCTGTTTAAAAAATATGCCACTTACGCCTATATTCTTAAGTATTCTTTATAGAAAAGGATGCTGAATTTTATCAAATACTTTTTGTCCATCCTTTGATAGGATGATTTGGTCTTTGTTTTTGATTCTATTGATATGGTGAATTACATTTATGGATTTATGTATGTTAAACTAGTCTTTCATCCCTGGGATGAAGTCTACTTGATCGTGATGTATAATTTTTTTAATGTGTAGCTGTAACCTATTGGATAAGATTTTATTGAGTATTTTTGCAACTATATTTATTAGTGAAATTGGTTTGCAGTTCTCCTTATTTGTTGGGTCCTTTCCTGGTTTTGATATCAGGTGGCATTTGCTTCATAAATGTGTTGTAGGAGGTTCCTTCCTTTTCAATATTTTGGAATAGTTTCTGCATTATAGATTCAAGATTTGCTTTGAAGGTTTGATAGAATTCTGGTGTAAAGCCAATCTGGACCAGGGCTTTTTTTTGTTGAAATTCTTCTTTTATTATTTCTTTGATCTTAGTGCTTGATATTGGTCACGTCAAGAGATCTATTTCTTCTTGGTTAAGTCTAGGAAGATAATGTGATTCCAAGTATGGTCCATTTTCTCCACATTGTCAAATTTATGGGCCTAGAGTTTCTCACAGTTATCAGAGATAATCTCTGTGATATCTGTTATTACCCCTTTTCATTTCTCATTGAGGTTATTAGAGATTTTACTTTTTTATTTCTAGTTGATCTTGCCAAAGGTTCATTGATTTTATTTTTTTCAATAAAAAATTATTGAAGCAAAAATTATCTTGTTCTTTTGTTTTAAATTTCATTTATTTCTGATTTAATTTTGGTTATTTCTTTTCTTCTATTAGTTTAGGATTAGATTGCTCTTCCTTTTTTGTTTCCTTAATATGATTCATTAGGTCTTTGATGTGCTCTCTTTCTGTTTTTCAGATATAGGCATCTAATATAATAAATTTCCCTTTTAAGAATGCTTTTGCAGCATTCCACAGGTTTTGGTAACTTCTGTCTTCATTGTTGTTGTATTTGAAGAATTTAACAATTTCTTCCCTTGTCTCTTCCTTGACCCAGCTGTCATTCAGTGTAAGGTTTAGTTTTCATGCCTTTGTGTGGATGAAAATTTTTGTTGGAGTTGAGTTCTACCTTTATTGCCTTATAATCTGAGAAGATGCAAGGTACAATTTCAATTCTTTTAATTTTGTTCAGGTTTGATTTGTATCTTAGGATATAATCTATTTTGGAGTATGTTCCAAGGGCTGAAGAGAGGAATGTATATTCTTTAGCTTTGGGATAGTATGTTCTGTATATGTCTATTAAGCCCATTTGTCCCAGGGTTACATTTCAGTTTCTTGTATCTTTAATTTCTGTTTAGAGGATCTGTCCAGTTCTGCCAGTGGGATGTTAAAGTCCTATCATATTGCTCAGACCCTTCAGGTTTCATAAATCTGGGAACATTTAAGCTAGATGCACAAATATTTAGAATTGAAATGTCCTCTTTTTGTATTGTTCCTTTGACCAGAATGAAGTGACCTTTTTTTTTTTTTTTGAGATAGTGTCTCACTCTGTCCCCCTGGATAGAGTGCTATGGTGTCATAGCTCACAGCAACTTCAAAGTCTTGAGCCCAAGTGTCATCTTACCTTAGCCTCACAAGTAGCTGGCAATGGCTGACTAGGTTTTTAGTAGATATGGGATATTGCTCTTGCTTAGGCTGCTCTTGAACTCCTGAGCTGAGGTCATCCACCTGCCTTGGCCTCCCAGAATGCTAGGACTATAGGTGTGAGCCACCACAACCAGCCACCAGGGTAATGAGTTCTTGTCTTACATCTTGGCCTCGGCAGGGGTCAGATAATGAGTTTCTGTGCTCTAACCACTACCCGAGGGAACATTAGGGCTCCAAATAAGAGATATTTAGACACCAACAATTAGAACTTCAGGAGATATCTGGACTCAGAAAGAGGTGAATGTGGTTCAATACCTGTAGTTCAGTGGTTAGGGTGCCAGGCACATGAACCAGGTTTGGTGGGTTTGAACTCAGCCCTGGCATGCCAAATAACAATGACAACAACAACAAAAATAACCAGGCATTGTGGTGTGTGCTTGTAGTCCCAACTAGGTGGGAGGCTGAGGCAACAGAATCACTAAAGGCCAAGAGTTTGAGGTTGCTGTGAGCTGTTGCACCACAGCACCCTACCTAGGGCAACATAATGGGACTCTGTCTCAAAAAAGAAAGAAAGAAAAGAAAAAGTGGTGAATGATAGGCTGGTGGGTTCTGCAGGGTCTGATTAACGTTTATACCTAGCAACAGCTTCTCTTTCAATAATATGGTATAGCCACACTAGAGAGGAGCTAAACCCTGTCCAGTCATAAAAGTAAGAGCAACAGGAGAGAGCTTTGTGCTCTGGAAGAAGGCCATCTGACAGCAAGCCACTGAGAAGCACCCCCAACATGGGGGAGTGTTGGTGGCTGCTGAGGGCCCTGACAGAGTGTGCTTGCCCAGCAGGTCTATTATCAGGGACTCACTGCTGCAACTTGTCTGACCAGAAGGAAGAGGATGTCTTTGTGAAACACAGCTGCTAAATTGTTTTGTGTAGTTGCAAATAAATAGCAAAAGCAGAAACAGCACATAAAGAAAGAGAGCTTATTCTCAGCGGAAAAGGATTTATTTGGTGTGTCCAGCCACTCTTATTTGTCTTTCCCTTTCAATCAAGAGTTTTTCTCTACCTCTTTTAACTCTACCTATTTTTTCACAGAATGTTTCCTGTTTTACAAATGTCTTTCTCCTTTCATACTGAGAAAGGATCTTTTCAAGATGTTTATATGTGTATGTTTTATACAAAAACGTGTATATTTATATGTATGTTTTTTTGCTCTGTTTTCTCTAATAACTACTTATTCCTATCCCAACTGCTATTTGTCTTTCATGACTTAGCCCAGGCATCACTTCTCTGCCAGAAAGTCTTTCCTGATTTGGACCACCCCCACTCCCCACCCAAAGGGGCATACGTTTCCTGCGCTTATGTCTATCATTGCATTCACTGAATTTATGTGACAAATACCTATTTGCATGAGTTCCTCGTATTTAAACATCTTCGTCATTCTACCTAAGCACCATTCCTTCTACGTGGTTAGCTTTTAGTAGAATGAATACGATTTGGCACTAAGGTTCACGGAGGTTAAATGTGACCAAAGCCAGAGAGGTAGAAAGTGGCAGATGGAGGATCCAGGCCTGAGCGTGTCCCGGCCCCTGAAACCACTGCCTCTTCAGATTAACCTACTTTCACAGTGTCGGAATGCCTGGCCATCTGTGGCAGACAGTTTAATAAGAATAATATTTAGTTGTTTCTCCTGAGGTTTTCATCTTTCCCCCTATTTTCACTCTCTCAGCCAATGCAACCATCTGGTTCCTTAAAGAACATTCCCTAGTGGAGTTGATGGGGCATATTCTCTAGGTGCTTCTGAGACCCTGCTGGCGTTTTGTGTGGGCGTCTCTCCTGGGAAGGATCTCTTCTCCTAAGCCCTCCCTGACTACCTGGTCTCCAGATGCTAAGCCCTCCCGTTAGTTCCTCCTATCCACAAAACTCCAGAAAGTGAGCTGCTCTGTGTGGCCCCTCTTTCTATCATACAGAGCTGTCACTGCAACTACGTCTCCCTGAAATGTTCTTAGGATTGACTGGTCATCACATAGAGGTTGGTGTTTCTTCTCACATCAAGAGAAGCCACAAAGATAGCCCATGATTATTTGTGACTTGCTGGTTTTCCTAACGCTGTTAGGGAGGATAAAATCATGGCTCATTTTACGCATGCGCACACACACACACACGCGCACACCATTAATGCAGCTCACCCCAAAAGACAGCTTCACCAAGACAGAGTTGCTCTAGAAAGAAAGCAGCTGACCCTGAGCCCCACAGCTCAAGTTAGACAAGCACCATTCGGTAGAACAGTGTCTCTCAACCCTTTTATCTCACAGCACACTTGAACCTATAGTTAAACTCCCATGGCACACTTACCTTATGTTGATCCAAGAAATGAGTAAAAAAGAAAAGAATATACTTACTGTGCTTTGAACACCTTCCAAAAATAATTTAACTAATGATCTTTAAAAATGTTTGTGGCACACCTAAGATCCTCTCATGATACACCAGTGTGCCAAGGCAAACCAGTTGAAAATCACTGCAGTAGGACTTTCTACCATTTTGTTGGTGGCTCCATTACAATCATCACTTGCCACTTATGGTTATAGAGCTCTTGCAATGAGGTCAATGTAACTGAGGAACTACCATTTTAATTACACTTAATATATTAAAATTACTTTGAGTTTAAATAGCTACACAAGATTTGTGACTATTATATCCTACAAGGCAGGTTTTGTGCATCTGCCCTCCTGATTTCAATCTGGGGGTTGATACTGATCTCACTATTTGATGTTTCAGTGGGAAAGGACTGAGACCTAAAATTAATTTGGTTTGATTAGAATTCTTCTCCATAAATTTTGCATGAATGGCATGAATGGCCTTGACAACCATTCTCAGGGTAACCTAAAAGGCTGATCAACTTTGTAACGGCAGGAAATGACTTATGAAAATGAAGGGGAATTCTTAAGTATAACCCATATGTTACAAATATTTTCTACAAAACTTCAAAAGTTGTGCTGTACATATGCAAGGAAGGAATTTATACTTTACATGGATGCTCATTGGAGGATCAGTGAGGACAGATCTCGGATACAGTCCTGAGTTCAGGTTCCAGCTGGAGCACGTGACCTTGCGAAAATCACTTCCACTCCAAATTTCTGTTTCCTCACCTATACATTAGGAATGAGAATAGCACCCTACCAAACTATTCTCATTTCTGGAACTAAATGAGTTAATACAGTAGTATTATATTACAGTAGTAATATTATATATTACAATATAGTATTGTAAAATACTATAAAGACGGAAGTTACTATTGAAATCTTAGTTGATATTCTGTAATTAGTAATCCTTCCAGAGTAATTCACTGTGGATAGCAGCAATAGTAGGATTAAACTATCTTTTCCTTCCTTTTAAGTTCTGAAAAAGGAAGAAATTATGCTGGTAAGCATAGCAAGGAAAGAGGAGCTGCTTTCATGTTAGTGTACAGAAACTTTTGTGTGTGTTCATGGGCTTTGTGGTTACACTACCCATCTTGCTCTGAGAACCAAATTTTAACTAATGTGAATTTCTTTTCTTATGAAGGCAATCTCAATTTTAAGATTTCCCACTCTTTTTTTTTTTTTCAGAGACAGAGTCTTACTTTGTCACGCTCGGTAGAGTGCCATGGCTTCATAGCTCAGAACAACCTCCAGGTCTTGGGCTTAGGTGATTCTCTTGCCTCAGCCTCCCAAGTAGCTGGGACTACAGGCATACACCATGATGCCCAGCTATTTTTTGTTGCAGTTTGGCTGGGGTCAAATTCAAACCCACCACCCTTGGTATATGGGGCTGGCGCCCAACCCATTGAGCCACAGGCGTACCCTCCTTCTTCTATTTTTTTAATGATATTTTATTTTATTATTATTTTTTATTTTTGCACGTTTTTTTTTGGCCGGGGCTGGGTTTGAACCCCTCCACCTCCAGCATATGGAGCCAGCACCTACTCCTTTGAGCCACAGGTACTGCCCATCCTTCTATTTTTATAATAAAAAAAGATTCCAGAAAAACATTATAACTTTTTCCTTCATTTATTATGACCCACCCAGTATCTTGTCTTGTAATCTCCTTTCCTTTGGCCAAAGCCTCCAGAGCAAGCAGTATGTCCAATCTGCCTGTGAATGTTTGAGTGAAAAGGAGAAAACCACCATGTTTCGTTAAAATGCCTCACCTATGGCAAACATTATTGCTCTCGCGTATAGTGACAACATGTATATAATAATTTAGACATTTCACTAATGTTCCCCCACCCACCCTGCTGCTATGCAAATGTGTCTGTGATGTTGTCCCCAAATACCAGAAAATTATTCTAATGGGTAGGGGGATATGAACCCCCTTATTTACCATACTCTGAGAATGTTCAAGTGAACTTTCAATTTCTTTTTACTCAACCCAGAGTGTTTTTAGTAAGAAAGGAAATTTTTTTTCTTATGATCACCTAATAAAACTTTTTTAAAATTTAAATATCCCTATCTGGTTACTATTTTATATGTATTTTCCAATTTCTAGGATGAAATCTAAATACTCTTTGGATTGACAAATCAATTCAAGAGTTTTCAAAACAACCCATTTTGGTTTACTCACTTGCATACATATGGAATAATTGCTTATGTTTTTAAGCATTTAATAATGAAAATACTATTTTGCCCTAAACAATCAATCAGAGAATGCCTTGGCAATCCCATTTCTGCCATTTTGAGCTTTTGTGCTTTAAACTTTAACATTCTAGACAAGCCTGGAGTCTGAATATTTTATGAGTTTATATAAAAATATACTTGAAAATATTATGCTATTCTATAACATATACTATAAATATTTGTAAGTGAAAACCTTTTATTTTTGCATGTCATAAAGTTTTCTGGAATGTAGCACCATGGCTGAGTATAACAATATGGGTTAATATTAGATGAAACCATCTTCATGCTACATGAATTACTAAGACATGTTTTAATCTTTCAGATGTGTGTCAGTTGACCTAAGTTAAAACATGCATTTAAAACTCTGAGGGCACAAAACTAAACATGATGTTTCTCTTTGGCTTCAAAGAAAATCTAGAAAGACAAAAAAAAAAAAAAAAAGCCATGGGAATGTAGCTAAGCTGTATTCAAAGAAAAGAAATGGTTGCTTTGATTATGTTTAGCCGTTCCCACAATTATTCTTTGGAAGCAAATCTAATGTTTTAAGCAATCTACAGCTGCTGTTGTTGGAATTGCTACTATTACAGCATATTGGGAGCCCCGTCATAAGCGTATCATCTCATTTAATGCTCACTCTCTCATGATGCGGGTATGAATCTTAGTTCACACACAAGGAGACCAGAGCTCAAGAGACTGGGTAAAATTAGCAGACAAATCGTCTTTAGTTTTAACAACCAGAGATACGGTTAGTCTTTCTTCTTTTTTTTTAATGAATGAAAGAAACATGTAGTTTGGGTCCATCTAAGAATGCTATTTTGTTTTGTCATTAATGTTTAGTTTTTAATCAGAGGTTGTAAATAATGACAATCTCTTATACTTACAAATTCTTCAAAATATTTTCATCTAGGTTTTCTCCAGGAGAAATGAACATTTATTTATTTATTTATTTATTGGCTGGGTCTGGGTTTGAACCCGCCACTTCTAGCACATGGGGCTGGCCCTCTACCCTTTTGAGCCACAGGTGCTACCCGAGAAATTAACATTTATTTAGAGCGCAAATTGTGTGAACAACCTTATACGTTATCTCATTTCATGGTAAAAGTTAGGAGCAAACAGGTACATTTTGAACTTGTCAAAGTTTGCCAAGCTAATAAAGCACAGAGGTGCAAATTTACGGTTTTCTGATTTCAGAGTTCTTGTAACATCCTCGTGATAACAAGGAATTCTAGATTTTCCCAAGGTCATAATCATGGCAGATTAGATCCAGAATCCCCATTTTTGGTCATTACCATAGTCTCTACTCCTACATGCTTTATGCATAGACATTAGAAAGTCAGGGTTAATTTTTATTGTTTGAAGATTTTCCTTTTCTTGTGAAGGTTAAATTTGATTCAGAGATGAAAATCCACCAAGGACCGCTTACCTAACCAGAAATTCCGTGGAAAGCCTGGAACGAGTATCTGTGTAATTAACCTAGATGATGTCAACATTGTTTTTCATATGATCATGCCATAAACAGTAAAAGTTATCTGAAACATCATTTTACTCATGAGGAAGTTTTCCTCTGAAAATCTATTCCACCTGAAATCTCCAAAGATTAAATAAGATGCAACCTTTGGGCTTCAGCAACACCCTGATAAGAGCTGTCACATGGGGTTAAATTGTCTCCATTAAATTGTCAACACTTTCAGCAACAGGGACCATGTCTTTTTTATAATCACTTCTTGAATCTTAGATATTATGCAAACAGGACAATATACATATATGTGCAAATTTTTTGGAGAAAACTTAGGACCTAGCATGCAAAACTGCAGCCTTTATGGTTCTCTGGAATAATAAATGTCAAAGCTTCAAGGACAACAATTCCATGCAATCAGGTTTTAATAATTAGCTATTTTATGACCAGTGGAAAGCAACACATTTCTTTTGGCAAAATCCAGTTTCTTTCATATACATTCTTAGTTCCAGGAACGCAGCCCAGGTACATTTGCTCCTTGGAAATGAGTAGAATCAAGGGATGATCTGCCGTGCCCAATGGGGGAATGGGAGTTAAAGTGAACTAGTAGATACCTTTGGAAATTTTTGAGTTCCAGCTCTCATACAAGATTGAATACAAACATTTGGATTGTAAAGGCCACATGTTGCCCTTCCTCTATTTCAATGAAATCAAAGATAGGAACTAGTGATGTTTACTTGGTGAGGCACAGATCTAGATGGCATTTAGTGGATTACTGCTTCAGTGACCTAAATGACATTTTAATGCTTAAGTGAGTCAGTGTGCCTCTGAAAATACGTTATACTCAAGAACTGGGTGGGTCAGGCCAAGTAAATATCAGTAATATCAGATAATTACAGAAAAGTCCCAACTCTCAACACTGTAACTAATAATCTAGGTCAAGAAATCTGGGAGGGATTGGTTCACAGGTAGGGAATTCATGATTGGGGAGGTAGTGGGCAGTCATTGGTTCTGGACACTGTGGGAATTACTAATCTTACCTTAAGGACACACAATAGATGTGCACTTGTTTTACGGTTTAAATCCCCTCTAGAGGCCATCTAGGAAAGGTCACCCATTTGTATCTCCTGCTTGTCTAGAATCTGGGGTAACAGTCATCCCAAGGTCTTTGTTTATAATGTATTTTGATAGATCTATTTTTCCATTTGTTTATTAGCAGAGAGAACAATTCAAACAAAATGTTGTAACTTACATTCGATCTTGATGACTCAACTTTCCAAATGTTAGGAATGTAATTAAAAAAAATGGGATACACAAAAAAGTTAAAAGGAGCTTGACTTTTTATCAAGATGAGATTGCCAAAAGAGATATGGACAGAAATACAAATATTCTCCTGATGATTGAAATGTTTTAATACAGGAATAACCAGTTTGACCAAAGCCCTCATTCTAGAAACTGTTCATAAAGGAAATCTGTCTGTCATTATGGGAATTTCAAAACATCTGTTCTATGGAACAACAGAATGGAGCCTGAGGTCTGTGCAGCCCCGGAGTAAATTTCATTTTGATTAAAATGAAAATAGTATGGGACTCTTAGAACTTAAAGAGACCCTATCAGACAATTAAAACTGCCTTTTTTCAAACATATTGCTAAATTCTGTGAAACCATTAGTTAGGAATGGGTATAATCTATCAGGAACTGCTGGGACTTAGTGTATTTCTGAATAATTTCTCCACTATTGGCTAAGATTTATTCTTTTTTTTTTTTTTTAAGACAACTCATAACATGTGTAATAGGATTCACACATTACATGCCCTTTTCAGGAACTGAGCTATTAAAACGCACATCCAAGTAGAAAATATAAAATAGAATATATTCTCCAACTAGGTTTTAAATATATTCTAGAAGCAGGATTTAAATGTTTTGCTTGATGTGTGTTTAAGTTATACTTTGGAAAAAAGAGTGTAATTGCTTATTCTTAAGATGTAGGAAAGAATAGATTTTTTAACCTTTTTATAAAAAGCATTAGATAAAATTACAAAATAGTCTCTTGTCAGCCAATCTAACACTTAGCAACAGACTCAGCATGGCTCTGATTGAACTATTTTTTCATTTGCTTTGTGTGTGTGTGTGTGTACATGAATATCAAGGATCTTGGTTTTTGCAAAACATATTTTCCCTACGATATGTTTTCTTTAAATGGTAAAAACAACAACAATAGGCACGTCATGACTTTGGAGGGACTAGGCCTGAGAGGTTTGACACAAAGGAAATAAAAGCTATTTAAGAAGAGGAAGAAATGAATGGACCCAGGAACGTGGCTGGGGGTGTTGTGCTTGTCATTAGCAAAGAAACACTTGCGATTTGTCACGTATTTCATGTCAAACTGGTCAAGGGTGTTATTTTAGAATGGCACGTGGTTCACTGGGAATCAGTTTACTTGCGCTCTTACCATCAAATTAGGTTATTTTTTTCTTTAGTTTCCTCAAAGGGTAAAACTATCCCATCTTTTTACAGGCCTCCAGGGAAAGGCGTGGAGGTTTGAGGCCTGAGGACTTTAAACAGCCCAATTATGCCTTGGGCACAGATTCCATTATTCAGCGGTAACCTATCTGTCTAGCTTTGGGGGAGAAGTTAAGTCCCTACCTTTGTCCTGCCCGGTTAGCTGTGCAATTCTGATTGAAAATCATGTTCGGTTAGGAGATTTCTCTTTTACACCCAGGGAGCAATGACCATTTATGATTGTACAAGTTCATAGTTGAGGGTGATCATTTATTTACAGCATGAATAGGAAGTTTTTCTTTAAAGCAGAGTTTTGAGGTTTACTATTCCCAGGAAATGCAGCAAAGTACGTGATTGCAAGTCCCAGTGTCGGGGATTCTGGCTTGTTTACCAGAAGTGTTTCTCACCACCTGTAAAATCACAGAGGGACGTTAACATTTTAGTGAATGAGCTGTTCCATTGTGGGAAACAATGAGCTGCTAGCTTTCATGCCGTGACACATTTCCAGGCTCAGGCCATTTCACTTTTCATAATAATGACGATAGGAATGATTGCTGTAATGCGTATGGGAAAGAGCACCCTTAAGCAAGTTGTGTTCAGTTCTCTAGACCTCACTCTACCTGCCAGGAGGACAATAATATCGTCCCAAACTGTTGTTATGAGGTGTAAGTAAGAAAAATATATGTATTACCAGCCCATAGATGTTTAATAAATGACAGCTATTCTCATTCATACAATGTGTTTACCTTGTGTAGGACTTGTGCCACTAGGAGAGCTACAGTTGTGATCAACTGGAATTCTGTCCCCAGGGAGTCAAGCTTGAAAAGAAATAAACGCCACACTCACTGAATGATTCTCCATTAGGATGGCAATAAACCCAGTTCTGTTGACCTTGGTGAAATAGTCCTGATGACTACCACACTCTTATTTTCCTCTGATAGGAGATGTAAGATTATAGCTGTGGGTCAGTTTTACTTAAGACTAATTTCTGCTTTCTTGGATCCAAAACTAGGTATCTTTTACACATTAAGAGTCTCCAGAAGAAAGAGGCTTTTATTTTTATTTATTTATTTATCTTTTTCAGACAGTATCATTCTATTGCCCCAAGCTAGAGTGCTATAGGGTCATAGCTCACAGCAACCTCAAATTCCTAGCCTCAAGCAATCCTCTTGCCTCAGCCTCCCCTCTAGCTGGGCTTACAGGCACCTGCCACAATACCCTTCTAGTTTTTCCTATTATTTTTAGTAGAGACAAGGTCTTGCTCTATCTTCAGCCTAGACTTGAACTCCTCAGCTCAAGTAATCCACCCACCTCAACCTCCCAGAGTGTTAGGGTTAAAGGTGTGAGCCACCATGCCTGGCCACTTTTAATATGGTAATATTTTAATAAGCTAGTTTAAAGCTATAAAATTATAACAATATCAACTATTATACATATTAATTAATACATATATTTTTCTTTTGTACTTGTGCCTCAGAATAGTACAAAGAAAGACATTAGTTGGGCTGTGCCTGTGGCTCAAAGGAGTAGGGCGCCAGCCTCATATGCCGGAGGTAGTGGACTCCAACTCAGCCCTGGCCAAAAACTGCAAAAAAAAAAAAAGACATTAATTAAGAAACTGAAGGAATAAATAACCCAAACAAAAATAGTTTTTTCCCTTGGATTGTGATAACTGAAAAAAAGTTTAAAATGTAGGGGTTTATTACATATCACATGATTAGATTACTTCTTGCGTTATTTTTCTTCGTATATAATGCATTACAATAGTCAAACTCCTTATCCTCCAAAATTTTTAAATGAAACCAATATTTACTTCTCTAATTCTTGAGAGCTCTATTTTATAGACCTGAGTGTAGAATATTGCAATTTTCAAAATGAATCAGCAAAAGCGCAAAGTGTGTTATTTTAGATGAAAGCTAACATTCATTGCCAGTACGTGACGTCCTTGGAAATTGTCAGCTATTGGGTTAGTGTAGCTGTTGTTCACAACACGCAAGGTTCAACCAGTTCAGACTCTTCAGGGTTCAATAGTTCATCACAGATGAGCATCTATAGTTAGATGTTCTTTTGAAACTTGTCAGGAAAATTTTAAAAGCATTGTCTCATTAGTTTTCTCATTATTCCTCATTGTATCTCTGGTGGCAGATAATTATTAAAAAGGCTCAAAACAGTATATCCAGAAAGAAAAGAAAGGGCCCATTTATTAATCTAAGTATGGAATGGAAATTTTCCAAGTTGAATGTCCTGATTCATGATCCCTATAATCCGGGGATTTGAGCTCAGCCCTGACTCCAAAGTGCACATTGATCTCCCCAACTTCCGGCTGTCTCTTCTGGAATAGAAGAAATAAAAAAATAAAACCATGGGGAAAAAAAAAAAAACCAAGAAACGAAGACTTCACTGCTCTAACGTTCTAAATTCTTTTCTTATTCTTCATGTTGCTTTCCTTATCCATAATCTGACTTTCTAACACACACATTTTGAGGCCATTGGTCTTTCTATCTGGGACTCAGGTCCCACTCAAGTTCACACTTACCTAAGCATTGTTCTCTTGGCCACCATCTTTCTTGAGACAAGAAACCATTGACATTGAAAGCAGGAGAAACGTGTTGTGTGTCTAGCATTTTACGATGTGAACTTTACCTTCACTTGGCTTCAGTGTCACCTTCTGCAAAATGAGTCAGGGTTAAATTCTAACCTTGAGAGTGGTAGAAAATAGTGCATGGACTCCTGTAGCTGGAATGCCTGGATGTGAAGCCTGTTTCTAGCACGTACCAAAGAACCTTCATTTCCTCATCGGTGGCATGGGCATAATTCCTCTTTCAGTGTGTTGTTATAACATATAAACATCACCAGAAGAGTGTCCAGCACATACTGAGCATTCAATGCACATTCGCTACTGTGGCCCTCCCTTATGCATGGGGCTATTTTTCAAGATGCCCAGAGGATATCTGAAACTTTGGATAGAACCATGCCCTATACCTACTATTTTCTTCCTATACCTACTTGTTTAAAATAAAGCTTAATTTATAAATTAGGCAAAGTAAGAAATTAACAATAACTCATAATAAAATAGAACACTTATAAACAATATATTATAATAAAAGTTATGTAAATCTAGTCTGTCTCTCAAAATGTTGTAATATTTTTGGAACAAGTTTGACTGAAAGCAACTGAAACTGAAAAGTGACCCACAGGGGCATAAGGGGGAACTACAGTACTACTTTTTAGTCATTTCTGTTTATCTGTGCATAAATGGATTTATGAGGTACAATTTATAATATTTCAATTAAACATTGCAAAGATAATGATATTAGGATGAATAATGAAAAGCACTCTGAGATATCACCTAACCCCAGCAAGATTAGCCTACATCACAGTGTCCCAAAATACCAGATGCTGGTGTGGATGTGGAGAGAAGGGAGCACTTCTACACTGATGGTGGGATTGCAAACTAATACAACCCTTTTGGAGAGAAGTATGGAGAATTCTCAAAGCTCTAAATGTAGATTTTTCATTTGACCCTGTAATCCCATTACTAGGTATCTACCCAGAAGAACATAATTCATTTTACTACAAAGACATTTGCACTCAAATGTTTATTGCATCTCATTTCATAATAGCCAAGTCGGGGAAGCACTTGTGGAACCTAAGTGCCCACCAACCCATGAATGGATCAACAGACTGTGCTATATGTATACCATGGAATATTATGCAGCCATTAAAAAGATGGAGACTTTACATCTTTTATATTTACCTGGATAGAGTTGAAATACATTCTTCCTAGTAAAGTATCGCAAGAATGGGAAGCTAAATATCCAATGTACTCTGTACTAATATGAAATCAATGTATAAATAATTACATATTCCTAAGAACAATAAAACACTATTATTGTCCAGTTTGGGGGTAGAGGGAAGCAGGAAGGAGGAAGGGGAGGCTGTATGACACAGGGAGGGAGGTTAGGAGGGGAATCTCACCCAATTTGCACATTGTGAGGGTGTAAAACACGCCCCCTGAGTAAGGAGCTCTTCTACAAATGGAACTTTGCCCTGGAAGTGAGAACAATATAACCTACATATTATACCTTCATATTAATTTGAATAAAGTTTCTAAAAATGAACCTTGCAAAGATAATGATATTAGGATGAATAATGAAGCCCAAAAGTTAACTGACTGACTTAAAATTGATAGTGGGAGATGAAAAACTAGAACCCATACCATGTCTGGGTGTTCTTTCAACTACACAACAATAATATTTTTACAACTCAGTTAATCTTTGATGGCTCATACCTCAAATTTCATGATCTTTATACGATTTCCTAAGAGATTTTGTTGATGTGGTAGCTGTTGTTATTTTTACTGCATGGTTAGTAAGATTAATCATAATTTGTTTTCTGAATGTCCTGATCTAGGAGCAACGTCCGTATTTACAGAAAATCATAGTAAACTTGGGCAAAGTCTAAAGTCAAAACATGTTACACTGTGTTTATTACTCACCCTTGGAAGTTCCCTGAGGATGTTAGTTGGGATGTGAAATGGATCACTGCTAAGTAAATTTGAGGATTATCATGCAAATGAGAGCTGCTGCTTTATTTATAAAGAAAGGTGCCACTCCTAGGATATTCTGCAATGCTACCATGAACGATGAGTCTAGGTGAATGCGGGTATTTGTGGGTGTAATGATCTGTGTGTGAAGAGTGTAGTCCTCTTTGGAAAGCCGCATTAATACATTTCTGCTCCAATACATTAATCAACACTCCCATCTCAATTATTTAATTGGGGAGAACGAGTTCAAGTGCAGAGCTGACTTACTTGGCTTCTTTACCAAAAAAGAAAGTGCAATTGAATTTTGGGCTTACAAAGAGGTTCAGAAAGCTTTTCCTTTTCTTTGTCATCTGTGTGACACCTGCTCACCTACACCTGGCCATTTTCTTGTGACAAAATGCACAGAAGAAAAACTAGCAGTGGGCAGATAGACAGTAGGCAAGAGGCACAGGGAGAGGAGCTGGGTGGGAGGTCCCTTTTACAAACTATGAAAATGGTGTGTTTTATTTTACCAACAGTAGAAAAGCCACTACTTGGAAAGACAATTTGCAATGGGGCCAGAAGCTTACCAGGGCAGAGCTTTCAGCAAATCTTCTGGCCTCATCCTTATGTAACCAAATTTCTTATGTTGTTTTCATAAGGAAAAAAATGTTATTAGTTATTGAGCACATGCCACGTATGATTCTAAATATCTCAACTGTATCACTACTTAATTTTCTCTTGTTACCAGCCACTGTTAACCTTAATGACCATTTCATGCAAAATGCTGCTGGTCAGACCCTAACAAGGCTGGATGGATCTATGTGTTGCCAGTTGGAGACTGTTTATTCACTTCTAAGGCCTGCTGTCGTAGATAAGTCGGGGACCTGGACTCCGTGGCACTGGGCAAGGACTCAAGGCACTCTGCATTCCCAGTGAAGTGTTAACTAACCACAAATTTAGTCTAAAGTAAAAATACTCTGAAGATATAACCACTTTAAGATGAGAAGATACTGCATAACTTTGTAACCTATAAGGAAGAATCTGTTTGATGCAAACTATAATAAATAATAACATTGCCGATGTTTACTTTTACTATAAAAATGGAAAGTAACCAAGAAAGAAGAAGAAGGCAGTTCTTTGGGAGATGTCCTGGCTGTTCCCAGTAATCGCTGGCTTTTCCGTAAATAAAAGCGAAACTTTTGATCTCTTGTCCACTTCTCCAATGATTGGCTTAGACGACAGGTGGATGGATGCCTTGGCAACATTCTTAACAATGGTATTCTGTGGGCCTCTTGGTTTTGTTTTACAACTAGGGTGTAGGAAGTTTGTGTAGTTTTTGTAGGACTGATAAGCCAAAGGCTCAGGGTTTGAAACCATTTCTGCCTTGTCTGAAGCTTGACATCTTAGTGACTAATACTCATCAGCCTCTGCTGGAGACAATGTTCATGGGATGCTTGATGGTTAATTTTAATGTGTCAAGTTGACTATGTTAACTAAACGTCACAGTACCAGATGTTTAGTTACCATTATTTTGGATGTTTCTGTGAGGGTCTTTTAAGACGATCTTAATGTTTTAAGCAGTTGATGCTGGTGGTTCCCACCCAATGGGAACGATGTACAGGTGTCTGGCACACTTCCTGGTGAAGGACACAACTTAGACTTTACCTTACAAATGTAAGCCATGGATCCTAATTGCATGTACCCTTCTACTAATTAATCTGAAATGGTAAAAAGTCAGTTCACGCTGGATAATGCAGATTATTCTCCATAATGTGAGTGGACCTCATCTAACCAGTTGAAGGCCTTCCTAGGCAAAAACTGACCTCCGCAGAAGAAGGAGGAGGAATTCTGCCAGTAGACGGGCCTCTGACCTGAACTGCAACATCAGCTCTTCCCTGGGTCTCCCCCTGCCAGCCCACCCTGCAGATTTTGGATTGGTCAGCCTCCATAATCACATGAGCCAATTCTTTAAAATTAATTTCTCTTTCTAGATATATATACATTCTATTGGTTTTTCTCTAGAGAACTCTGATTACTCTGAGATGCTCTTTATTCATTCTCTTCATCTGGGAGAGTTGGCTGAAAGATGAGCCAGATTACATTTGCCTGGTGTGGCTCCATGTATCATGAGAACCAGGTTGGCATGACAGGTCCCTGTGAGCTTTCTCAAGGGTGTTGGCTTGGTGGCTAAGAGTGGGTGAATCTCCTTTTCTTCAATTCATGGTTGTATGTTCTGTTCCCTGTTTTGCCCACGTAAGATGAAGAACATCTAGTAAACACATTCTGATTTACTGCGAGAATGTATTCGCAAATCAGTTCACAGTGAGCACATAAATGAGATATAGCTGCTTATATAAAACTACCATTTCATGAAAGCTTATTTCATGCCTGGTTTCATGTTAGGACTCTTCCATATCCAAAAAAAATGTGTTATTTTTTTGCCTTTCTAAGAGAAAAAAATTTGGTAATATTAATTTTTCAGATGAGAAAACTGACACCCAAAGATTATTAGTACCTTGCATTGGGTAAGAGAGGAGCTGGGATTTCAACCCAGATCTATAGATTTCAAAGTCCCCCCTTTAAAGAACCAGAGTCAGGACCCTCCTTTGTTCATTAGGTGCTCCTGAAAATAAGTACAATTGAAAGTCTGAGAATCAAATAAAGAATAGTCCATCTCAGAGATTAAAATAAATATTATGATATTCTTAATTAAATCTTTGCTCTTAGAATAATCTTTGGTAATCTCCTTCCATTGTCTTATGCTTTTATTTAATTTTTTTCTTTAATAGCTAAATGAATAGTGGGCCTGCCTTAGTACAGGAACTATCTAATAACATTTTATCATAATGATTTTATCTGTTTCAATCATATTGGATTCGTAAACTTGACAACTGATAATGGTATTAATTTCATTTATTCTCTTTCACTCATGTATGTAATAAATACTGGGAACAGAGAGCAATAAAACAAACTCAGCTTTACCAACCAAAATGAGAATGTTTCTAAACCTGAACTCTGTAGTAAAAAAACAAAAAAGCTCTCAAAAGGAATGTTAATGTATAATGGATGAAAATGTGCCAGCATTTCCTTATCTAATTTTTTAGGGAATAATTTGCAAAAGTTAAGAACTGTCTGGTTATCATAACATCTCTTTTATTTAGTCTGTTTTCTATCATAAGTTACATTTCAGACTTCTGGGGTTTAGTTTGGCCAGCTCATTGTTCATTTAAAAAGCTAACTAAAAACAAAAACCAATTAATGTATAGAAGTAAAGGGCAGAACATTTTTTCAAAGAGTTCTTTGATACCTTCCAGGTCATCAGTCTATTTTTACAAACTATGTTTATATACATAGAATGAGAAAGTCAATGGTAGCCTCATAAACATCTATCCGCTTAAACAGACACCATCATGTTTGGAAACCAATGGTTTAAGACAACACTGTCTCTAATATCTTGCTCCAATACCACGGGGCAATATTATCTCTTTATCCTGGAAACTTAGTATGACCTACCAAATTCAAAGTCTGAAAAAAGTCAGACGGGGTTTAAAGAAGTCAGACTGTGGAGGGAAGACAGCTTTAGTAAAGCCTAGAATAGAATCAAGACCATTGAAGCTGTTCTACTTTTGAACATGGAGACATTTTGCCAAGATGTGTGTTGTCATCATGACAATGAGTGCATTCAGACTCAGCAAAGTACTGGGGAGTCCCCCAGTGCAGTGGCTGTCAAGGGAGTGGTTTCTCTGTGCCCTTTATCCCAGGTAACTGGGGTGCTATCAAGGTCAGCCCACAAATGAACTGAAGGTATGTTTCAAACTCGGAACAAACTGAGTAGGTTTGTCCACAGTCTTGGTTTATTTTTAATATGTCCTGACCTCCTTTGCTTTCCTCTTCTCCCCTCCAGAACTAAAAATGTTCAGTTCCCAATAAAGCACTGTCTCTGAGCACTTGCATTGATCCAGTGATCTGATTATTATTTTAACCTGGTTAATTCAATGAGAAAAGTTCAAAACCAGGGAAGCCAGTCAAACCTAATTGTAACTTTTTATCCACAACATTTGATAAGCTCAGAGATGCAGCTGGATCAAAATGTCTCATGAGTTTAAAATTTAGCTGGACTTTAATATTACAAACCTTCAGTGTAGTTCTCTGCAAGTTTATTTGCCTGGCGCAAATGGAACAGGTGACGTTTCTTTAAAGAAGAGAGTGTTCTGTATGTCCAAATGGACTTTCTCTGTGTCACCAAATCCTAGGGGGATGAAGTCCCATTTGTTTTGGGGTATCCTGGACCTCAAAAGGTATTTGCCATATTTTGTCAGTTCAATCTTCGTTAAATAAACTTTTTAAAAAGACACACAGGCAATAAAAACAAAAAACAAAAGAAGAGAGTGCTTAATTGGTGCCAAAGGATTCAGCGTGTTGAATTATTGCTTGTTCAGTGGCGTGAGCTCCAAAACGTCGTGGGGGAAGTAAGGCTGCTCACATTGGGTGGACTTCTGTGGCACTCACACACACTTTCTTCTTTCAGGAGAAAAATAACAGAGATATATAAAAAATAAGGCCTATCCTCTTTGTTATATCACCAAGAGGGAGAACTAGTGTGAGTGGAAGGCAACAGGATGTGGGTGTCTGACTCCGTGCAAGCCGGCCACATCACGCACCCGTTGACATCAGCGGTGGCCGAGACGTTTTCCTTGGGTTTCACACCAAGAGTAGCTAAACCCACCCCTGTGAGCGGCACACACACCCATGTGTCACAGCGTCTCTTACGCTAGCCACAGGGTCTTAGAAGGAAGCAGCCGTTGTCAACAGCCCTTTCCCCCTCCGTGACCTCCCTTTTCCTCAAAGTGTTTTCACAGCTGCCACACTCCAGGCTGCTCACAACGCACAAGAGAGAGCTGGGAGAGGTGTGCTCACCTGCAAAACAAGAGGCACCATTTTTCCTTCCTTGTTCCAACCTTCTTGATGGGACTGAAAAAGTGTCAATTCCCTAAATAAACCGTTGAGGCTGAAAGTGCCGGAGGTGATGTTTCATCCTGGGGGTGGAGATGTCCCTCCTCTGTGACCCCCTACAGACCAGATACAGTTTCTTGTGTGACACAGGCCATATTTTGCCGTATGTGTAATTATTGTTTGTGTGTAAATCTTATTCCTCCTATTTCAGACACAAACTATGCCCTACTCTCCTTTTAACTGTCTATGAGAGCTATAAGCTGAAAATAAATATTGGCCATTGAATAAACTCCAAAAGCAAGCTAACGAAAGTCCCATTCACTATTTGTTGAGTGGTTAGTATGTTCTGTGCACAGCCTAGTTCTAAGTGACGTGAACATGAAACTAGAAGTTCTTGTTCTCATAGGCTCACAAATCTATTGATACACTTGACATTTTTCATAATAAAAAATTTCTAAAAAGGAATTATCAAATTCTTGATCATCTAAAAAAAAACCACATAGTTACCGTCTCTAGATCTTTGTATGTCTGAGTACATATTAACTGGTTCTTCTGCTCAGGGTCTCAGTGGGCTGAAATCACAGAGTTAGCTGGGGTTAGCATCCTGTCTGAGGGTCAGGGATCCCTTCCCAGTTCGCACGGGTGTTGGCAGCGTTCAGTTCTCTGAGGCTGTGTTACTGCAGAAGATTTTTCTTGCTAGCTGTCAAATGGGGATCCCTCAAAGTTCTCAGGCCCCTGCCACATGATCCCTCCGTAGGCTTTGTCACTATGCGAGTTTGCTTCCTCTCCGAGGGCCACAGAAGAGGTTCCTTCTGACATTCTGCCTTCCCTCAAAGCACTCACCTGATTAGGTCAGGTCCCTCAGAAAAAAATCTCTCTTTTAAGTAACTGAAAGTCGCAGGACTAGTACCCAGTGATATCTTCTCACACTCACAGGTCCCGTCCACACTCATGGGAATGGCTTTGTAACAGGGCACGGATGTCGGGAGTCAGAATCTTGGGGGCATCTTGGAATTCTTCCTGCCACAGCGGGAGTAGGAGAAAAAACCGAAGCAGTCCAAAACATGAACTTTCTGTAGGCCCTGTTGTGTATTATTCATATAGTGTTGGGTCCCTTCATTGATAAAATCGTTTAACGAATGGGATAATAACTTTCAGAGAGAGGGTCTAAGTAGTAAATGTAATAATATATGTACAAGAACTTGGCACACTACTTTGTGTATTTACCTTTGCTATGAAGGCTCCTGTGAGCCACGTGAGCAGTCCCACAATTCTTTAGGGCAGAGAACAGAAAACTCATCAAAGTCTCTCCGAAGGGAAGAAACTTGATCATATTTGCTTTTGTGCACTGGTCCCACCTGGATGAGCAGCAGTCTGGCCTCAAGACAACTACTCATTTGTATTTTAATTATCTTAACAGCTGATTAAGAATTTAATAATACTTTTTAGAATTTTTTTCATTATGGAAAATTTCAAACCTATTCAAATAAACAGCATTGTGTAGTTTTTCCCTATGTCCTTATCACGTGGATTCAAGCATCCTCACCCTTCTGCCACGATTGAGTCACTTAAACTCTCCTTTCTCCCACTTCCTCTGTCATTCTTATTATTTCTTTATTTAGCTTTTTTTTTTTGAGGCAAGATTTACATGTCTTAAAATCCACTGATCTTAAACAATTTTCTCTAATACCTGTGCCCATGTCATCTATCTACCTCCCATCGAGATATAAATACTGTTTGTCACCTCAGATGGTTTCCCTGTATCTTTTCCGAGTCAACCCCTCCCAGTTTGCTAAGAGGCAGCCCTTGTTTCCCTTTTTAAATTCAACCCAGAGGTCAGCTTTGTCACTTTGAGAACTTCATATAATGGAGACACACAGCCTGTATTTTTTTTGCTTCTGGCTTTTTTTTTTTTTTCCACAGCGTAAAGCCTGAGAGAAGCGTTTATATCACTGAACGTGTTCACAGTTTGTTCCTTTGTATTGTTGAGTCGTAGTTCATTAAAGGAACCTACCACAATTTATTTTTCCATTCTTTGAATACTTGGGCTATTTTCAGGCTTGGGCCATTAACAATAAAGCTATTACGTACATTCTTACAGATCTCTTTCAGTGGACATATATTTTTATTTTTCTTGGGTCAACATACTAAAAGTGAGATTGTTGAATCAAAGGGCAACTGTCTTTAAGTTTATCAGGAACAGGTGCTCGGGGGGTAGGGCCCTGGCCACATACACACCAAGGCTGGTGGGTTCAATCCATGCCTGGGCCAGCTAAACAACAATGGCAACCACAACCACAACAAAATAGCAGGGCTTTGTGATGGGTGCCTGGAGTCCCAGCTACTTGGGAGGCTGAGAAAAGAGAATCTCGTAAGCCCAAGAAGTTTGAGGTTGCTGTAAGCTGTGAAGCCACGGCACTCTCCCCAGGGTGAAAGCTTGAGACTCTGTCTAAATAAATAAATAAATAAATAAATACATAAACTTATTACAAACCACCAAACTTCCTTTGGGCATGCTTGTAGCATTCTGTGCGGTCATCAGTAATGCATGGGAGTCACAGCTGCTCTGCACCCTCCCCAGCCTCAGTGTTGCCAGCCTTAGTTGAAGTAACTCTAATGGATATGCACTAGTGTCTCCTTGGGTTTTTAATTTGTATTTCCCTGACAACTAAGGATGTTGGGTGATCACATTTATATGTGGAATAACATTGCATAAGAGCTTTGGTTTTAGCATTAGAGCAACCTGGGTTCAATCTGGGTTCAAATCCCTTCTCTACTTTTTGCCGGGCAAGACTTCTTTGTCCCCTCCACCACCACCACCCCCCTAAAAAGAAGAAAACAATACAATTCTAGTATCTGAAGCATGGGACTCGTGCAAAGGTTAAGTGAGACAGTACCTACAGAGTTCTTAGCAAAGTATGTAGTGCAAATAAATAGTAGTTTTACTCTTCATTAAGCCTATTTAATGAACTATATTTATTGACACACAGATAGGTACGTAGGTTATTCTGAATGTTTATTGTTATTTTTAAATGGTGAGACTTAAAGGAGAGAATCTCCGTACACACAGAAGTCTCACTTCCAATTGTGAATTGGTGACTCTGCCTTTGGTGACGTCTTGTCACAAAACACCAGAACATCCCAAAGCCCTTGAACTTGGCTGCACTGCTCAGCTGATCCCCAGGGCTGGACAGACGGAGGTTTCCTAGCTACATTCCACTTACATCTTTTCCTCGGTGTTGCTTCCCAGAAACACACACTGCCTGTGCCCCCCACTTCTCTCTTTTCTCTTTCTCAACACTCAGTTTCCTCTTTTTATTATTTTCAATATATGCCACTTAAAAGATTTTGTAAAAGTCAGGCAAAAAAAGGCCAAAGTGACTCATGGGAGTGTCCGATTTAGAGGTGGGGGATGAGGAAATCACAGCCTGGCAACGTGAGTGAATGGGAATGAACTCTCTCTTCTCAAATAGTTTATGGTTAAATCACTAGGCATTAAGATAAGGGATAATGTACTTCTCCCTGTCTCTACCCCCTGCAAAGTGTGGGGCGTATCAGGACAACCAGAATCTTGAGTGAGAGCATGGATTGTTTTAAAACTCTCCTGGGTGATGGCTTCCTTCTCAGATCTCTTTGACACTCATTCATTAGATCCAGAACCAGAAGAGAAGAGAGCCAAGGATGGCACCTGGAGTTGCCCAGAAAGGTGAGACGTGGCTGAAACATCTGAGAGGCTTGAGGGCAAGTGGCTTCCAAACTAGGAGCCACATTAGGGGAAGGAGAGTCTGCACTTTGAAAAGGAAGGAGAGTGCCCACATTGTGAAATAGTTCAGAGAAACAAAGCAGAATGAGGAATAACAGCAGGTCATTGGAACTGGAGGTTAAGAGGTCATTGGTGATGCTTCTGACACCACATCTGTGTGTCTTGTCAAGGCGAGGAGGAAAGGAAAGTTGATTTAAAAAGATCTAGCAGGGGATCCCTTTTAAATATATATACTTATTAATATATAACAGTGGTACATATTTCAAGGGTACCTATGCTATTTTGATGCCTGTGTACCCCAACTGCACTGGGGTAATTGAGATATCCAGCATCTCAAACATTTATCCTATCTTTGTTTTGGGAACATCACAGTTCTTCTCTTTTGGATATTTTGAAATATGCAATCATTTATTGTTAACTATAATTTTCCTATGGTATTATTGAATCATAGTACTTATTCTTTCTGTCTAGCAGTATTTTTGCACCCCTTATTCAACCTTTTTATCATGCCTAGAAGCCAAATTTCATTGGGTTAAAGAGCTAAGTGGAAGATAGTTAAATTTGGATTTTTCCTTTAAGAAATAGTTTAAGAAGTAAGAGCAGAGGAGAGATGAAAAGGGGACAAAAGGTGGCTTGTGTAATGGTGAGCAACTTCCTTCTCTGGGCCTCAGTTTCCCTCTTTATATAATGGGTACATAAACCCCTTTGGATTTTATGAGGATTAATTTAATTAACAACTATCTCATGCTTAAAATAGTTTTGGGAACATGGAAAGCACTCAAAAAATGCCAAGGGGCGGCTCCCGCCAGCCCCATATACTGAGGGTGGCGGGTTCAAACCCGGCCCTGGCCAAACTGCAACAACAACAACAAAAATAGCCAGGTGTTGTGGCAGGTGCCTGTAATTCCAGCTACTCGGGAGGCTGAGGCAAGAGAATTGCCTAAGCCCAAAAGCTGGATGTTGCTGTGAGCTGTGATGCCATAGCACTCTACCGAGGGCAGCAAAGTGAGACTCTGTCTCTACCAAAAAAAAAAAAAAAATGCCAAGTATTAGAAAGAGAAACCGAGTTACTCTCTTCTTACCCCAAAGTCTCAGGGACCATTGCATTGGCCCCTTGCCATGCCAGTTACAGGCCTTCTCTAGAGCTGCGTCCATACACCCCTAATTCAACCCCTAATTACTCTTTAGCTCTGCAGTGCTACCACAAACGTCTTTACTCTCTAAAAAGAGGGTTTTATGCTTCTAATAGCTACAAGACTAGGGTAACAGAAAAACACAACCAGTGGGGAGGTTACATGAAATCAGCAAAGAAATGCTATTAGTTCTCATTGACCTTCATTTCCAAGTAAATTGAAAACAACCCTCAGCTCTCAGAGCACAAGCTTCTCCCTCCCTTCATTCCTGCTCTCTCCAGTTAGCGTTCTCCTTCCTGTTTACAAGGTTTCTCTGCTCAGTCTATTTTTTTTTTAATCTCAGAGCCTTGCTTCTTATTCACCACCCTTTTCTTTCCTTGCACCTTTGAAATACTGTCTCTGTCAACTAGTTAACTGCGTATTTGATGTGGGAAACCAAGGGAGGGAGAGAAGACAAGTGAATACAGGTGTGCAGCTACAACACGGCCTCTTCCTGACATATGCAAACTTTGTGACCCAATTGTTTGTACCCTGATATTAATCTGAAATAAAAAAAAAAATGAAGTCAGAGACAGCGTGCTACCTCGGAAGAAACATTGTTTCCAGAATCAAGAGCTCTTAAAACACCACATCTAACCCGCTCTGGATGGTAACATTACTTTGTTTCTCTATGCTTGATTATTTAATATTATTAAAACAGGACTGACCGTGTGACCAATCTCATGGAGAGGAATAAATGACATAATAGGAAAAAGCCCCAAGCCTTGGTACATGCACATCAGCCGCTTTTCCCTCTTGGGCTTCCGACAAGGATTAAACACATGTAATTTATACATGGGGGGGAAGGTAACTGGGCTATTAGTAACTAAGAGTGGTTCCTGCCTCATGAAGAAAACACACACACACACACACACTCACACACACACATGCACCTCACATGAGCTTCACTCCTGGCAGGAGCTACTGAGTTCTATTTCAAATAATAGCAAATGGAAACTCCGAGCCTGCTATAAGATCTGGTAAAGCACACACTTATATCCATAAAAATAGAGTTTGCTGAGGTTAAAGCCTGAAGGAGACATATAGGAAGCACATGCTCACTTAGGACTGGATGGCCAGGGGCAGGGTGTGGAGTCCTGAAATGTAGTCAGTCCCCTGGTGTTCACGTATGTGGGCTATTCTATATAATGGTGGACAGAGTGGAAATGTTTCTGTATTTCTCAGAGGGCCATCAGGTGGAATAGCCACCTGATTTTATTTTGCTTTACTTTGACCACACAAGAGCCTTCGTGTGTACTGTAAACTGCTTTGCTGATGGGCCAACATCACGGCATCAGCACTGCCCCTCTGACACCAGCTGCCTGCCTGCCTCAGGGGCTGGGCATCCGCCCCGCAAGGAGGATGAACTTCCTCAGCAGAGCCCACAGGATTTGCCTGAGACCTCTGCTCCAGTCGGTCTTCCCATCAGGGCCTGGGGCTACCTGCGGAACCGCTTGCATCCTGTGCCTTGTTCATAATGGAATTCTCCAAACGGGGAGTGGCCCAATGGGACACGGAGGTTGACATCAGCTCCCTCAGGCCTTTGTAGCTGCTAATTGTAAAAGGTCATGGTCATATCCATTGTGGGCAAACACCTGTGCCAGCCTTTGCCGGAAAATCTTTTGTTCCAAAGGCACATACACGTCTGTCCCTAGCTTCAAATGACTTCCTGCTCCAACCCAGGGCCCGGCACCGTGTAGTGGTTAATGAATACCTGCCCGTGGATGTATTTTTGTTGTTGTGCTTGGCTCTGCCTGTTTGTCTTGCACACTTCCACGAAGTTTTAAGAAAAGGGAAAACACCCAGAGATCTTTGTTTTCAGGCTCTATGATGTGGGAGCAACAAGTATCTGCTTGAATCCAGGCGGGGCGGTTTTCCTGTATCTCCTCACTCATTTCTTTTAGTGAAGCAGAACTCATTTTGGAAGTCATTCCATTCACAGTAAAACCCAAGTCCTGATAGTATGGAGGAGTGTCTGAGTGGGACCTTGATGAGGCCTAAGCCCAGGTTAGCAAAACAGCTCCTGTTGGATCGGATTGTTAGCCCAAAGGACCCTTACCCCAAGATGGCAACTCAGAAGTAATTCCCTTGGTTGTCTGAAATAGGCGTGTAAATACACCCCAAGTGGGTACCTTAGAGCCATGGGATGATCTGCATTTAAACATTTTTAAACTTCCCTGCAACAGAGGCTTTGTTCCTACTGTACCGAGGCATCAAGGCCTCCCTGGCACGGTGGGCCTGGCAATGGTATGGGGATCCATAGAACATGACCAGTGAATGCTGGCTCAGGATATCAGAAGAGAAGCTGTAATGTTCTTACTCATTTTGAAATCCTCTCAGAGTAAATAGCTACCTTCCCCTGGCCCAACACTGGAGAACCATGACATTCCTCCCTACCAGCAGAAGATGGCTGAGAACCGTGACTGGTATGAACCATTGGAAGTAGCTTCACACTTTGTCCACTGCAAGTTGTCTCTAGAATTTCTCTAGGACTAACTCATTATGTGCGTACTTACAAAGTAAATTTGTGTATCGGTTTATTTATTTACAGATGCAGCATTTTAGGACTTAACAGTGTTTAAGTTCTCTAACAACTTTTAGTTTAGAACCTACCTGGGATGTCCTAGGGTGAAGGACTGAACTAATTACAGAAACTGATCACACATTTCACCGTGTTTTTTTTTTCTCTCTACCTTTTCTTCGTGTTCACCTCTCCCCATTTGGGCTGTAGGTACCTATGCCTCTCCTGGTCCTCTGGGCTTTCAGTCTAGAACTAGCACTTACAAGGAGACCTCGTGCTGGCTGAGCCACCGCCTTTCTCTGTACAAGACAACAGCTTCCCCTACAGTGGTCACCCTGGGAGCAGTGGCCAGTAGTTTCCTCAGAGGCTTGAGAGGAGCTTGGCTCCACATCCCCTGGGATCCTTTTAGGACTGGTAACTCAGAGATTATTGAACTCCTAGTATAGGAGTAGTTTTTAATGTCGTTTACTTTTTTATCTTTTTCTTCTTAAACATTTGGTCTGCCGTCATTCTGTGTTTGGAACGAAAAGGTACATCAAGCTGGTTTTTGGTTTCATTTCCTCTTTCAGTTTGAGTGAAAGGACACACCTGCTTTAGCGGAACACGAACCAGTGGTAGAAAGGGTGTATGACCTTGGATTTGGCACTGATTAGGTGTGAAAGCTCAAGAGTGATATTTAACCTTGCTGGGGTTTTTTTTGTGGTTTTTTTTTTTTTTTCCCTCAATCAGTAACACTTGCTTGCTGGGCTGGCTTTGAGCTGTTGATGAAATAAAGCATTAGAAAATACTCAGCACAGTATTTGGCTTATGGCTAGTCCCATGTATCTCCCCACCTCAATTTCCATTCTGGTTTTAGTTTCTTCCTTGGCCCTCTTCTTAATCCTGAGTTATAGGAAAATGGGAGGAAGTCATTCCCTAGATCCAGGCTTTTGGGAGACAATTCTGAGGCTGGTCACTTTGAAACCCTGTGAGTTGCTGTTCTTAGTTTCATATTGTGATTAGTTTATTACCTTCCCTTGGCTACCCTGGTTGGTACTGAACAAAAAGTTGATTGAGATTCTAACCATTAACTAGCGGGAAGTGGAAAAGGTTGTGGAGGTTGTGACAGGGATTCCAGTAAGGACTTCAGCAGATTCTAGGGTGCAGAATACAGAGCAGTTAAGCTAGACCCCCCTTCCCTTCCTGTCTAAGACAACAGCACACATCAGGTGCAGGCCCAGGGACGAGTGGGCCCCATTGTTCTCATGAGTTGGGGAATCAACACAGTGGGTGACTCCCATTTCAGCACTTGGGTTCAAGCAGTGAGCTGTGAGACCAGACAAGACTCAGGAGCCAATGGGAGCAGGAACCTGTACTCAGACCCACAGCCTTCAGCCCCTGCTTCTTAACAATGGGACCCTCACAAAATAATAAGAAACTTGTTTTCTACTTCTCAGCTGTAGCCTCCATTGTGGCCAAGACTGGACATGGGCTGTAATTCTAGCTAATTCTCCCTAAAAGGAGGGCAAAAGAATTTCCTGTGGCTATCCTCCCATGGCTGCTCCTGTGCGTAGGACACTGGGCACAGCCACACCGGCATTCCATGTCAGTGGTGTGTAGAGCACTCACAGCTTGCCAAACGTGTCTTCAACTCCAAGCTGTGTTGCTTTCATGTTTGGAGACCCTGGGAAACTGTCTTAAACTTGCTACCTCTCCTAACACCTTCTACTTTCTCTACTGGAGCATTACTGGATGCATGCTGCCTTCTAATTGTGTGACTACATCATTTGTTTTCTCTGTGAGACTAAAGATATCTTGAGAGAAGGAACTATGTCTTTAATAAGTAGCACAGTGCTAGAACATGCTAGGTGTGGAAAAAAATAAATCAAGTTTATGAATGAATTAGATGAGACAAATTCCTATGCTTTTTATATTATTTATACTCTTTATGAGGTGACAGGCAATTGAGGTGTGCTATGGAACTGTGATGTACTCATTATTAATAAGGATAACATATGTAAGTAAAAGAGTTAACACAGAAGAATCTGACACATACACTAAGCATTTCATTGAGATGGGGAAAAAGATGATAGCAACATGGTCCCAATTCTATAATCCAAAGTGGGAGGGATCTAGGAAATTAACTACAGGTCTCCAGGGATCCATCATTCTCGGGAAAACCTCTTATATTTATTTATGAAAGTTTTAAGAACAGTTTTCTTGAAGGATTTAATTTTCAAAATCTAATACAAGACAAAATTCATAATTGCTGTAAATTCTGAAACTATATTTTAATTACTGAAAGAAATTCACTTGCAGAGAGATACAACCTCGTCCTGGCCAACTCCAGCTGTAATCCATGGCATTTCTGAAACTTTGGCACATCCAACAAGATGCTTTCTCCTTACGATGCAATCTTAGTCTTATAATGCAAAGAGCTAGAAGCTTTATATATTTTAAAGTGGGTTGCAACTTAGAATACATGATGCAATACATTGCTCATTGTACTGGGGGGGATCAGGTGCAACTAAGTACCTTTATAAAAACAAGTGGGGAGAGTGGTCTCCTGGTCTCAGAAGCATATCTCTTGGACTGTACCCAACAGAAATGACAAAAGAGGGAAAGGGGAAGTTTACCATTTCTGACAGAGTCAGAATAATTTTCTTGTGGCCCTAAAGCAATGATTTTTCAACCAGAACGCCAGGATCTCAGGTGTGCCGCAAAAACATTTAAAGATCATTCATTAAATTATTTTTAAAGAAGTTCAAAGCACAGTAAATATATTCTTTTTTTTTTTTTTTTTAAAGTCTTTTTTTCCCAGCAACACAACTGAAGTGTGCTGCGGAAATTTAACTATAGGTTCAAGTGTGCTGTGAGATTAAAAAAGACGGAAAACAGTGCCCCAAAGGGTGGCTGGGAGATTGTTGAGGAACATTGAGGGAGGGGTTTAGAAGACCCTTCCCTAAGAGGTACATTGCATCACCAGTTTCTACTCTTGCCCTCTTCTTGGAGAAATTCGTGGAGCCAACAACGCTTTTAGTAAACAACACGCCAGTTTTCAGAGGTGCACAGTCTGCCAAACCTTAGTAGAAAACAAAGACCCCCGTTGCCCAGTCTGCAACTAATTCTCCTGCCTCCATGCTGCACAGAACACTGTGATCCAGGCCACGACAACTGGATGCTGCCTGTCACCTGAAAGTGCTATTCAATGTATGCAAATGCCCTCTCTAGTATTCTTAGTAAAGCCCTTTGGGAGGGTGGTGCTGTGACAAAGCATATTTGAAAGAGGAAGGTCAACCATGGATATTATAGAGCACATATGGCTACACAGGGCTTGAATATAAATGCTTTTCCTGAAAAATAAGTTGGCAACCATGTAAAATCTGCCCTTAATATTTGATGCGGGGAACTGCTGCTATTCAGTATCTGGAGAGGGTACGGAATAATTCTGGGCACATTTTTTTTTTCAGGGCTATTGTCCTGTCTATAATCACTGCAGAACTCACATTCAGGAGATGTTAACAGTAGAGACCCAGCAGTAGCAGCCAGGGGAAACTCGGTCCATTCTTCACTGACTGCACAGCAAATGCTATTAAAGGCAGGGGAAGCCATTTGTTCATGAATATACATTTGATACATATAAATGCTTTGTGCCATGAATATTTATCTCTTTCATGGATTGCAGCTGTTGTGTATTGAAAACTATTAACAGGTTGGAAACCATCCTTTAGAAACCCATGCCTTTCATTGGTGTGCAAAACCACCCCTGGAAATTTATCATTTCCCCCTTCTCTTTTGTGGGAAAGATAGCACGTTCCTGAGGCTTATAATAAGGTTAGTCCCTTAGAAGACAGAGAAAAGAAAATTGGGTAATACGGGAGGGGAGCTTTCTTGGGAGAATTTACACACATGTATGTGTGATCTATCAAACGTCTTCTAACTTAAATTGTTTAGGTAACATTACAACAAAGGCCGCGTTTTGTCTACCAACTCATCTCCGTGTTTTGATGAATATTTCATTGTTAACAGAGGTGAAAATGTCAGACATTAAATATTACGTAATCGTGGAGGTGGAGAGGGTCACATGATTTCTATGTTACCAAAGATGGCGATCTTAAGCCTGGGGCTATTCTAGCTCTGCTCGGTGGAATGGATAGCTTTTCAGACTCAGTATTGTATTTCCTCCATGCTCTATGATTTAGTCACTCTTAACTCTTCTTGGTTCCTACACAAACAATGCTTTCTCACATTTCAGGGTATCTGCTATCCTGTTCCCGTCGTCCGAAATATTTTTCTCTCCACCAATTCTGAGCACCCCTCCAGGTTCTCCTCTTAACCCACTGACCCAGCTCAAATGTTTGTTATCTTGGGATATCTTATGACATCTTCTATGACCTATCCCCATCTCTAGGTACCACTCTGGCCAACACCCCGTCTCATGATACACTTCATTTCTAGGTCCTTCTGTTGTTCTTTCTTCTAATCCTGTACAGCATTTATTGTTCTACAGCTATTTGCTTTGGAATATGTCTCCTCCCGTAGAAGGAGAGTATCTTGAGTATAAGAAAAGTCCCAATATACCTCTGCTTTCATCCAGTGAATGCATTTTTCTCAATATATACTTATCCATTGGGTAAAAAATATTTCACTATTCCTAAAACGTAATTACAAAGCCGAGTGGCAACTACTCTTACCTTTTTTCTGATTTCTTCTTTTTCCTCTCTTACCTTTACATTCAGCTCTTCTTGGCCAACCCTGAATTCTTCACTGGAGAAGGACAACTGTGGTTTTGTCGCTCGGATTCATAGCCAAGCTTTCCTGAGCATTCCCCTTTTTCTCCCCTACCACATCTCCACCCAAAGAAGCAAACTCTTCTCAGTCCTACCCTATGTTACAGAAATATGGACTACTGTGAAATATTCAAATACTTTTGAGTCTAATGAGTTTTTTTTTTTTGAGATGGAGCCTCAAGCTATCCCCCTGGGTAGAGTGCCATGGCATCACAGCTCATAGCAACCTCCAACTCCTGGGCTCAAGCGAGTCTCCTGCCTCAGCCTCCCAAGCACCTGGGACCACAGGCGCCCGC
>CAUYQV010068428.1:0-14171 GCA_963574575.1 Galagoides demidoff | reverse complement strand
CTCAAGCGAGTCTCCTGCCTTCGCCTCCCAAGTAGCTGGGACCACAGGCGCCCGCCACAACGCCCGGCCATTTTTTGGTTGCAGCCATCATTGTTGTTTGGCGGGCCCAGGCTGGGGATTCAAACCCACCACCTTAGGTGTCGTGGCTGGTGCCTTAGCCGATTGAGCCACAGGCGCCGAGCCTAAAATAAGTTTTTTATATATTATTAAACAAAAGTAATTTGTGATGCTATCTGTCATCAGAGGTTAGACTAGTCTTAGTCTAGTCAGGCCCAATTATCTGTACATTCTAAAGTGAACTTCCTTGATGACTACCATATGTATAACTTTAAGAAAGGCACCAATGTACATCTATACCTGCATGCACAGGCTCTGAGAGTTTTGGAATAAGTCAAACTAAGACAACCTTTTTGTTACAGTATCACTGGAGGAGGCTAGTCCTCAGACTACAGGCAATCTTTTGAACTAATCTGTGGAAGATGGTAGAGAAATGTGGCACTATGCTGCATGATTGAAAGGTTATTTCCTAGCCAGGCATTGTGGTGGACACCTGTAGTCCCAGCTACTCAGGAGGCCAGAGACAAGAGAATCGCTTAAGCCCAAGAGTTGGAGGTTGCTGTGAGTGATGGCACTCTACCAAGGGTGTCATAGTGAGACTCTGTCTCAAAAAATAAGAAAGGTCATTTCCAAAGTAAGTTTTCATTTCATGTTACTGTTACCTGTGAGGCAAGTATGTGGAAAGTGCTGCAACATTCATGTCTTGGCTCCAGGCTGCTTAGCATTTTTATTTCTTTGTGTATTTAGAGATGGTTAGAATTACACTTAGTGGTTGTCTAGATTTCAGGATTCAAGAAGATGTGGTGATTTATTCATTAAGATACTTATGAATTTAAATGTAAAATTTAAAATAGAGACAAATGTAAAGTTCTATACTTCAGTTTCTAGACTCAATTCCAGAGGTTGTCAGACTGGCTTTTTAGAGTTCATATGAAAACAGTCCTCGGTTTTAGATAATTGGTGTGAACTCTTGAGGCGTCATACCCTTCCCTGTTTAATAAAAATAGATACTCAGAATAGTGGAGCTCATTTTTAAGATGGTTTATTAGAAAGGAGCAGGGTCTGAAAATCATGTGGAGCAGTAAAGGAAAGCTTAGTATTCTGCTTGGTTAAGAGGGTTTTAAGATTGGGTTATTGTAATTTTCAAATATTTGAATTCTGTATGAAAGTAAAGTTGGATTTTTTTTCTATAGGTCTGGAATGTAACGGGTGGGGAGAGTATAGGGCATCATATTTGTATTTAATTACAGAAATTTCTTCTATACAAAGATAAGAGTGAGCTGTTTGGATTGCCTTTCCTGAAAATTTGTTGCATTTAGGTTACTACCTATTAGGCAGGTTATAAAAGGCAATTTCCTTTTCATATGAATGATTGGATTTGATAATGTTTAACCTGAATTAAGTTGTCTGTTAACCATAGTTTTGTGTTGGGAAGACTCAAGTCTGAAAAATCTGAAAATCAAGCTTGTGGACACATGCTCCTTACATGGGGTTAAGTGGATATGCTATATCTCACAAGGAGAAGTTGCCAACTCCTATTGATCATTGGGTAATGTTATTAATCCTATTATTTGAAGTAGTGAATGGAGCCTCAAAATCCTCCTAATCTTTTTTTTTTGAGACGGAGCCTCAAGCTGTCCCCCTGGGTAGAGTGCCATGGCATCACAGCTCATAGCAACCTCCAACTCCTGGGCTCAAATGAGTCTCCTGCTTCCGCCTCCCAAGTAGCTGGGACCACAGGCACCTGCCACAATGCCCGACCATTTTTTGGTTGCAGCCATCATTGTTGTTTGGCGGGCCCAGGCTGGGGATTTGAACCCGCCACCTTAGGTGTACATGGCTGACGCCTTAGCCGATTGAGCCACAGGCGCCGAGCCAATCCTCTTAATCTTTAAAAAACATATTTTTATGCTTTTTAATTGTTTAGAGGGTACCAAAAAATACATACACATTTTAAGAAAGGAAAAAATTGTATTAAAATCGTCATGTTCAAGTCATGTTTGATCTCTTCAATTATAAGAGATACAAGATACAAAATAAAAGCCAACAAAGGTTTTCAGTATATATATAGTATGACAATTTTATTACTATTTTCCTTTTTTTAAAAAAATATATACACATGAGTTTGGCGCCTGTATGTCAGTGGTTAGGGCACTAGCCACTTACACTGGGGCTGGCAGGTTCAAACCTGGCCCGGGCCAGCTAAACAATAAGGACAACTACAGCAAATGGCTAGGCATTGTGGCAGGTGCCTGTAGTCCCAGCTAGTCGGGAGGTTGAGGCAAGAGAATCACTTAAGCCCAAGAGTTTGAGATTGCTGTGAGCTGTGATGCTACAGCACTCCACCAAGGGCGACAAAGTGAGACTGTTACCAAAAAAAATAAAATATATGTATATATTTATATATACACACATACACAGAAGGCAAAAATTCACCCCACTCCATCACCCCACCTTGTCTCTACAAAAATAGAAAACATTAGCTAAGCATGAAGGTGGGCACCTGTAGTCTCCGCTACTCAGGAGGATGGCTTGAGCCCAGGAATTTGAGGTTGCACTAAGCTCTGATGATGCCACTGCACTGGAGCCCAGGTGACAGAGAGACCCTGTCTCAAAACAAAACACAACAAAACACTGGAAGGAAATAGAATAAATATTGTACAGCTGTCTCTGGATTTGGGGCTAACAAGAAATTTTGACTTTGTAATACACATCTTTTTTTTTTTTTTTTTTAAGAGTTTTAGTTTGTCGCCCTCGGTAGAGTGCTGTGGTGTCATAGCTCACAGCAACCTCCAACTCCTGGGCTCAAGCAAGTCTCCTACCTCAGCCTCCCAAGTAGCTGGGACCACAGGTGCCCACCACAGTGCCTGGCTATTTTTTGGTTGCAGCCGTCATTGTTGTTTGGCGGGCCCGGGCTAGATTCGAACCCGCTACCTTAGGTATATGTGGCTGGCGCCTTAGCCGCTTGAGCCACAGGCACCAAGCCTTTTTTTTTTTTTTTTCTTAAAATAGAGCCTCAAGCTGTCGCCCTGGGTAGAGTGCTGTGACCTCACAGCTCACAGCAACCTCCAACTTCTCTGGGCTTAAGCAATTCTCTTGCCTCAGCCCCGCAAGTAGCTGGGACTACAGGTGCCCTCCACAACGCCCAGCTATTTTTTGGTTATAGTTGTCATTGTTTGGCAGGCCTGAGCTGGATTCAAACCCGCCAGCTCTGGTGTATGTGACTGACGCCTTAGCTGCTTGAACTACAGATGCCCAGCCAAGAATACTATTGCATTTTTAGGGTCTAGAACTTACGTGTTAGTCAACAGGTTTTTTTTTTTTGTAGTTTTTGGCCAGGGCTGGTTTTGAACCCACCACCTCCAGCATTGGGGCTGACGCCTTACTCCTTTAAGCCAGAGGCACCACCCTGTTAGGCAATAGTTTTAGCCCTTAGCCCACTGGGGCACTTTATAATACTGTGTCGGTATCTTTATCTGTAAAATGGAGAGTAATAAATAGTACTGACCTTAATAATTTTGAGAATTAATTGATGGGAAACACTTAACTAGTGCCTTCACAGAACGTTTTCAATCAGTGTTAACTATTGTTATGTCATTTCCATAGTTTCAGAGCCTCCTTTTATATATCTGGCCTATTTAAGAATAAAAATGGTTATTTCAGAAGTATATTTTATTTTTCTCACTTCAGTGTTTTTTAGTTATTGCAGTGGTACAGGTTTTTATTTTTTTTTGAGATAGAGTCTCCATATGTTGCCCTCAGTAGAGTGCTGTGGTGTCATAGCTCACAGCAACCTCAATCTCTTGGGCTTAAGTGATTCTCTTGCCTCAACCTCCCAAGTAACTGGGACTATAGGCGACTGCCACACCGCGCAGCTATTTTTTTGTTGCAGTTGTCGTTGTCATCCAGCTGGCCTGGGCTGGGTTTGAACCCACCAGCCTTGGTGTATGTGGCTGATGCCATAACCACTGTTCTATGGGCACTGAGCCAGTGGTACGAGTTTTTATTTACAAGTAGTTTATAAATGTAAGCTACTTGTAAATAGTTTTGTAATCAGAGTTGTCATGATTTGTGTTTTTTGATGTAAAAAAATGAACAGATAAAGTGAAAATTAGCCTTTGTAAGATCTTATAGAAGCACTTAAAATTTATCTTGGGCTCGGCACCTGCAGCTCAAGCAGCTAAGGCACCAGCCACGCACACCAGAGCTGGTGGGTTCGAATCCAGCCTGGATCTGCCAAACAACAGTGACAACTGCCACCAAAAAAAAAAAATTTTATCTTGGTTTTAGGTTTGTCAAATATTTAATGATTACCAAGTGTGGCAAAACATGCTGCGCTTGCTTCTTTCACTGATAAAATTGAGAAGAGTAGTCCTCTTCCTTTCATCATCATGTCTAGCATTTTTCTAGTACTTTGATTTCTTGATATATTTCTTAAACTACACAGGGCTTGGATTGTACATTGGTAATGAACAATCTTCATAGCTCACTCATCACATTGTAATAAGTTATGGTCATTGATGTCCAGACTATTTTGATATTTTAATCAGGATAGAGTTTAGTTTTCCTTGTGGAGGGGGGAAGAATAGTTTTTTTTCTTCTGGATCAACCTTAATCACAAGAATTAATTTCTAACTTCATTGGTGGTAAGAAAGTTAGATGAGCTCTGGTACTTTTTTTGGTGTGAGGGATCTTTGATAAGTAGAGATGATCAGCAGTAAGATAGGAGTCTGAGGAAACACATATTTTATTTTTTATAGAGACAGAGTCTCACTTGATTGCCCTCAGTAGAGTGCAATGGTGTCACACAGCTCACAGCAACCTCTAGCTCCTTAGGTGATTCTTCTGCCTCAGCCTCCCAAGCAGCTGGGACTACAGGAGCCTGCCACAATGCCGGGCTATTTTTTTGTTGCAGTTTGCCCGGGGCTGGGTTTGAACCCACTACCCTTGGTATATGGGGCCGGAACCCTACCCACTGAGCCACAGGCACCACCTGGAATCATGTATTAATGCCAGCTATTGGACCCTTCCTGGTCATCATCTGCCTGCATCTCATCAGACTAGTCAGTTTGAGAGCAGTCCAGCTGGAGTATAATGTGTCAGTCCCCAGAGTCTTTATTGTAGTTTGTTGATTACTTAGGATATAGCAGATGGGGGCCTGACTGATTGATTCTAAGAGCAAAGAGAAAGATACTAAAGGTAACATCTGGAGTTACTGATTTTTGAACTAAAATCCTATTCCTTTCTTGAAATCATATAGCACAGTACCCAGTTTTAATGTTCTTTCTATAGGCCCTGTTAAATACTTCAAAAGTTTGATGGTGTTAACATTTTAGAATTTTTTTTGTAATGATCAAATCAGATAATTTCATTTCTAGTTTATACAAACTGTTTCAGTTACATCTTTTTTTCTTTTTTTGAGAACATTTTTAGTGTTTTTTTTTTTTTTTTTTTTTTTTGGCTGGGGCTGGGTTTTAACCCGGCACCTGCATTTGGGGGTGGCACCTTACTCCTTTGAGCCACTGGTGCCACCCTGTTTTTTTTTTTTTTTTTTTTTTTTTTGAGGCAGAGTCTTAACTATGTCACCCTTGGTAGATTGCTGTGGCATAACAGTACACAGCAACCTCCAGCTCTTGGGCTTAAGTGATGATTCTCTTGCCTCGGCCTCCTAGTAGCTGGGACTGTAGGTGCCTGCCATGATGCCTGGCTATTTTTTGGTTCCAGTTGTCATTGTTGTTCACCAGGTCCAGGCTTGGTTCAAACCTGTCACCCTTGGTGTATGTGGCTGGCACCCTGCCAACTGAGGTACAGTTGCCACCAAATAATCCTTTATGGAAACATTTTCCTTTGTACTTTTCAACTAGCTGGGCATTCCACTGTTGATGTCATCTATGACGTCATGAGGATTGCAGCCCATGGACTGGGCTGTCCCCAGGATCTCTTTAATGGTTCCAGAAAGTTCTCTGGCTAAAGATCGGTACCACATCTGTCTGGCAATGTTGACAATCTCATCGAAAGTGATATTTCCATTGTGTTTAATGTTTTTCTGTTTCTTTCTGTCTCTTGGGGGTTCCTTGAGGGCTTTGATGATGAGGGCAGAGGCAGAAGGTATACTTTAGTCTGGGCCTGTCTGTTCTGGATAGTCAGTTTCACTGTAATCCTCAAACCCTTCCAGTCACGGGTTGCCTTGGCAATGTCAGTCATCACCAACTTTTCTTGGAGACAAGTCTAGGGGGCCGATCTTGGGGGCCAGGGCAAATGTGGCACCAATTTTGCCACTGGTGTACCTCAGGTACATGACTTTGATCTCAGTTGGGGTTGAACTTAGGTGGCATGGTGGAGGCAGCTGGTATCCGATAAACCCAGATTTGGGACAACCGAAGAAAGTTGCACCTTGGCGTCCTCTGCGCCAAAAGCCAAAAGTATCATTTAGCTTTTATTTACTAAATTCAGTACATAATTTTGTATGGAGAAAGCATTAGGAGGTTCCAGAGTTATCACAGATTTCAGAATTGGTAGGGAAATGATTAAATAACCCTTTGTGTCTGTGTCTAAATTATGTGTAGATGCCAGAATTCATAATGATATAAATTAGTCACATAGATTGGTGGTATATTCTTTTGATTAAAGTGCCTACATAGTAAGATTTTGTATTTTGAAACTCAGTCTGTTTGAGCAGAAACTCAGTTACTTGATCTTTACAGAATTCACTAATTCTGTCTCTGTCATCTACTAGAAGATAGGCCTGCCTTCTATTAACTCTGCCTACAAGAAGGATTAATGTGATATTAGTTTACTTTGTCTTTTCACAGTCAATGATGAGTACAGGTCAGTTTGTAATTTTTTTTTTTTTTATTCTATGAAAAAAGGATAGACTATTTTGTATGTTGTTACCTTTAAAATTTAGTGATAGAATATAGTGTAATTAATGTTTTATAGTGGTTAAGTGGTAAGAAAGAATAATTTTTTTTTTTTAATAGAGTCTTACTTTCTTGGCCCTGATAGGGTGCTATGGCATCATAGCTCACAGCAACCTTAAGCTCTTGGGCTCAAACAATCCCTCAGCCTCCAGAGTAACTGGAACTACAGGTGCCTGCCACAATGCCTGGCTTTTTTTTTAAATAGACAGGGTCTTGCTCTTGTCTAGGCTGGTCTTAATCTCATGAGCTGAAGCAATCTGCCTGCCTCAGCCTCCCAGAGTATTGGGATTACAGGTGTGAGCCACTGCACCTGAAGAAGAAAATACTACAGAACCTCTTTTCTGTCAACTGCAAAATTCTAGGTACAATCATAGTTTCTACTTGGGGCAATCTTTGTTTTTCCTTTGGGGAGCTGTAAATGTTATTCATCTTCAGAGTCAACAAGTCTAGTTTTTAATACCAGCTCTGCCACTGGGCAAGTCGGTCTTTCTCAGATATTGTCCTGACTTGTCTGTCAAATGGGGCTAGTGATACCTACCTCACAGGGCTGTTGTGAGGACTGCAGACATACTCTGAAGAAGGCTCTCCCCATAAAGCAGATACTTGTTGCTTAAGTCACATATGTCAAGAAAAGATGCTAAAAGGCAAAGTGGGAGTGGAGAAAATTGTTATTTTTGTTACTTTAAGATGAGGTTGGATTAATAGGAAAGGTATTTAAGGGAGAAGATTGTTGGATCAAGAGTCGAAAGGGCAGATGATTATCCTATTTTTAGTAGTTACTGTTAGGTAAGAGTCACTTATGAAATTGTAAACCACATTTAAATAAATTGCATTATACTGAAATGTGGAATTATGACTTCTTTTTAAAACTTTATGTAAGTCCTCATACTTTACTTACCATTGTCATCTCTGAACTACAGGAGTGTCAGAAGGCAATCCTTCACTCCCAGCACTCCCCTGGCACCAGCCCAAGGTTCTCCTATTTGCTCTTGCTTACTTGTTTTTTTTTTTTTTTTTGAGTGAATAATACATTTGAATCTTTCCTGAGAATCACTAACTGCTTTTTTTCTTTAATTTCAAATATGAAGGAAGTACAAATATTTTTGGTTACATGGATCATGTCTTTAATGCTTGATTCACAGCTGTAAGTGTGCCCATCATGCAAATGATATTCATCGTACTTGTTGGGTAGGTTTTTGTTCCTCCTTCCTCCCCCCTCCTTCTGCTTAATTTCCACTACATTTTACATTCCTCTGTGCACATGTGTGCTTCTCAGTTGGTTCTAGTTTGACACATGTGGTGTTTGTTTTTCCATTCTTGGGATATGTCCCTTAGGATAATTCATCAACTGCTTTTTTTGAGTTTTAGTTAAATTTATATTTGATGAGTGTAAGATATACTGAGTTATTGTACAGATTTATAGCAGAATATTCTTTCCATTGCTACTTTTTTACTAGGCTTACAATATCTTAAAGAAGTATAAAGGCCAAAAATGATATATATTTGTGGTGTGAGTTGTTTATTTGGACATTTTTAATAGCCATTTTAAGTTGGCTTAAAATCTATAGCCAGCACTTTGGTTGCTTTGTAAGGCTTTATTTAATCTCATTTCTCCAGTCTTTGATTTTGTTTCTTGTTGATGGTAAAAATGAATAGTGCAAGAAAAATTCTTTAAGCATAAAGTTGTTCACTCTGCCACATTGCTTTGATTTTCTGCTCAGTCCATTGTAGAAGATGGGAAGTACTAATCAGAAACTGGGAACTTTGTTGTCCCACACATCCCAACATCACACTGATCCCACAGAGTACAGAGAGGCAGTTCTGCTGGTTAACCAGCATTCTGTCTCTGCGAAGTATGGAGAATACAGTTACAGTGTTCTTGACTGGCAAAAGAAATGTATAAACTCTGGTCTTACATATGCATGGTACACAGATGTGTTCTTCACAATACAACAACTATACCAACTGAAACTCACTCTAAGCATGTATTTAAAGAAATGTTCCAACTAGTTTAAATGGCTTTACTTTGTCCTATGACTGGGAAGAAAACAAAGGCAGGCTGACTGTGTCATAATTACTGGCCTATGTGGGGATCTCACATGCAAGCTGGCTTCATTTTCAGCACCATTCCCTAACCAAGCCGAAGACAAAATGCAACACTGAGATGCATTTTTTCATCAGTCATGCGTGGGGACGGGTGTAGTCTGTGCATGACATAGAAGTAAGAATTGGAGACACTTATAAGATGGATTCGCGCATTCACAGTGTGCCTTGTGGAAGGCTGAAATCTGTTGGGTGCAGCAGTATTGGGGGGAATGGAGGGTGGAAAGGTAAGGGGTGATTTGAGTGGAATTAATAACAGAAGTTTTTCTTGAGAATTTCCACCTTTTACAAAGGTAATAAAAATTCATGAAACTTTTAAGCAATTTCAAATAAAAAGTCAATGTCTTCCCCTCCTCTTTTCTAATCTCACATCCAGAGGTAAGCACTATTCTATTAACAGTTTGGTGTATATCTTTTTAGAATTTCTATACACAAATAAAGAGATATTTTTAAAAATTACTATATGGAAGATTATACACATTTTCTCTCACTATTTGCTTTTCTTACTACATGATATATCATGGTCATCTTTCCGTATCATCACTACCCCAGTCTTTTTGACTGCATGTATATGCCATAATTAACATTCCTTATTAATAGGCATTTAGGATTTGCAAGAACATTTTGCCAAAACAGATTGTGTACTAAGCTTCCGTGTGCCTTTTTATTTGTGTTCACTCATGTAAATTTTCCTTTAGGATAGACTCCGGACAAGAAACTGGATGAATCAGAGGGTATGAATATTTAAACTTTTGGGAGATGTCCTCACTCTTTAGGAAGTCATTAATGATGCAACTTAAAAAAGTTGTATGTAGCCATACTCTGGCAATAATACAGGATTAACAGTATAGTTAATCTCCAATATTTAAATTTTAACCTTATTTTTTAAAAATCATAAATAATATGCAGACACTGATACCATAGAATGATGGAATTTGAAATAGACCTGTCAATCCTTTACCTCTCCTCAGAGGTAGTTTCTTAAAACTAATTTGTTTTTATATACCATCGGAATTTTAAAGTATTTATTTCTTGGTATACCTGCCTGACACAGTGCCTTTTTACTTTCTGTTGTGAAAGATGAGAAATTCAGTATACTTAGACCACCAGCCTTCTACCTCCTGATTTTTGTCATATGAATTGTAATTTTTTTTCTTTTTTTTTTTTTCTTCAAGACAAAGTCTCACTTAATACCCTTGGTAGAATGCCATGACATCTCATTTCACAGCAACCTCAAACTCTTGGGCTTAAGTGATTCTCTTGCCCTAGCCTCTCGAGTAGCTGGGACTACAGGTGCCTGCCACAATGCCTAACTATTTTTTGGTTGCAGTTGCCATTATTGTATTAGCAGGCCTGGGCTGGGCTCGAACCTGCCAGCCTTGGTGTGTGTATGTGGCTGGTGCCCTACTCACTGAGCTATGGGCGCTGAGCCAAATTGTAATTATTTTGATGGGTTCTTTTTTTTTTAGTTTTAATTGTTCTTAACTCTTTATTTTTTGTGGGGCCTACCAACTTTAGGCAATATTCTTTGGCTCACTAGTAAGTTATAGAAGGAAATCTGTGCCCCTCAATGTTTCTTCACTTCTCTGCCTTTTAATCTGTCTTTACTGTGCTTTGCTAAGGCTTTTAAACCACTTTTATTATTTTGTTCAGCTATAATTCTTTTATTTTCAAATTCTAAAAAATGAAAAAACAGCATTTCTACTGTGAATGATTTTTTTTTTAACCTTTTTTTTTTTTTTTTGAGACAGAGCCTCAAGCTATCCCCCTGGGTAGAGTGCTGTGGCATCACAGCTCACAGCAACCTCCAACTCCTGGGCTCAAGCAAGTCTCCTGCCTCCACCTCTCAAGCAGCTGGGACCACAGGCGTCCACCACAATACCCGGCTACCTTTTGGTTGCAGCTATCATTGTTGTTTTGGCGGGCCCGGGCTGGATTTGAACCTGCCACCTTAGGTGTATGTGGCTGGCGCCTTAGCCACTTGAGCCACAGGCACAGAGCCTGTGAATGATTTTTTTACTGATGTATTTCTACTACTGATCATAGAACCAAGTAGGATAATCGGGTCTTAGGTCATGCTCTCTCATTACTGTCTTAAAAAAATTAGTGATCTTGTGGCAGTTAAAAGAAAGTTGTTCTGCCTAAAACATGTCAAGATTAAGATTGTGTTTTATTTTATTTTTATTTATTTAATTTTTAAGACCGAGTCTCACTTTGTCACCTTTGGTAGAGTACTATGGCATCATAGCTCATAGCAACCTCCAAATCTTGGACACAAGTGATTCTCTTTCCTCAGCCTCCCAAGTAGCTGGGACTACAGGTACCTGCCACAATGTCCAGCTATTTTTAGAGACAGGGTCTCTCTCTTGCTCAGGCTGGTCTTGAACCTGTGAGCTCAGGCAGTCTACCTGCCTTGGCCTCCCAGAGTGCTAGGATTATAGGCATGAGCCACCGCCGCTGACCAGGTTCTCTTTTCTTAGATCCATTGCCCTATCAACTGCTGGAAATAATATCATAGCTTATGTTAGTTTTTCTTACAATTTCTAATATTGTTTGATGTCCCTAAAATCTTTATCATAGCAAATTTTTAGGTTTGCAATTGACTAAAATGATTTTGTTTTTGCTTTTTAAGGTATTTTTTTTTCTTCCAGTTTTAAATACAGATTTATTTAAGTTAAGGCATTAAGCCCACTCATTTTTTTTTTTTTTTTTCAGTTGAGAGTACATTTCAAAATTTTTTCTCAGAAATCGTGCTTGGGAGGTAAATTTCAAAATTCCTTGTGTCTGGAAAGGTCTTTAGTTTGTCATTGAACTTGATTCATAGTTCATGTGGGTTATGAATTACTGGTTTGAAATCCTTTTTCATCAGAATTTGGTAAAGCATATCCTGGTTTACCTCTTTGGATGTTTTAAAAGTGATCTCTTTTTCTTTGTGAGCTTGTGGTGGTATTGCTTTTTTTATACTGTGAATATAGTTGTAAATATTTTGAACTTTGTACACTTTAATCTGCAGTCTCATTCTTATTCCATTCAGGATTTTTCTGCTTTGATTATTGTTTCCATTGTGCTTGTTTTATGGGATTCTTAGTATAATAGATGAATGTTGGGCCATTTGGAGCTGTCTTCTATTTTTCGTTTCATATTTTAAGTTTATGTCCATTTCTCTTAAGTATTAGGAGATTTCTATTTTATCTTCCAGAATGCTAATTTAGGGTTCACTCGTGCCCAGTCTGTCACTCAGCTGTTCTGATGGCATTTGCAGTTTTATCAACTACTTGTTCAGTTTCTCTAGTCTTCTCATTTTTATAGTGGCCTGTTCTGTTTTTGTTTGTTTTTAATGAATATACCCCTTAAAACTTAGCATTGTAATCTAGGTGTTTGTGTGTTGTTTGGTTTGATCTGTTTGTTTCCCCTGCTGTTTTCTTTTTCCTCCTTTCTCTCTTTTCCCGCTGTTTGATTTTCCTCAAATGTCCAGTGATCTTGGCTGGCCAAATATTTGAATAGTGGTTTGTATTGATTAGTAGAAGTAACTGCCTTGGATTTTTTTTTTTTTTTTTTGCAGTTGATTAAGGCCATTTATCTAAATGGCTCCTTGCCTGGATGGGAGACCTCACTGTGGAGTATGTGTGTGTGAGTCGTGTGTGCGTGTGTTTGTGTGAGTGTTGGGGTAAACCACTGCCACAGTTGGCAAAGTAGCCGACTCTATTCTGAGGTGGAGTGCTTAAGTTTATTCCATTCTTGGGTGGAACTACCTTCTTTACCCCTTCTCTCCCTCCCCTCCCTCTTTGTCTGTCTTTTCTTCTTTCTATCTTTATTGAGGTTCATTGTGTGGCATTTCTACTAACTTTGTGCTGCTTTACTCTCCAGCTTCAAACTCCATTTTAAGATTTCTTCCCATTGTTTAGAAAGCAGTTGTCTGGCAAAAGCTGAGGGCATCTGTTGGTACATAAACAAGGAATCAGAAGGGGCCGCCTGGCCGAGTTGCCCTTTGATTGCCCTCATTACTTCATCACAGCCTTTGTGACTAACTGTCATTAAGTTTAGAGTCTTTTTGAGGCCTCATAGCTACAGCCTTTTGTGTATTTTTGGTTTCATTTCTCTCTCCTGGATCATGCATCAGTTAGAGCCCACCTATTTTTGGAGAATGCCCACGTTTTAGTTGATGTTTTTTCAAATTTTCCTAAAATTTGTGCTCAAGTTTTATCAGTCTTGGGAAGTAAGTACAAGCTCTGCAAACTTTTGAAAGCAATTTAGGAAGGGGCTGGCATACATCATTTTATTTAGTACTAAACTCATGATTTTAGTCTTAGGGCCAATTCCCTTTTCACATTAGTGACCTTGAAACAGTTTCTCTTTCCTTTTCCTGATATTCTTCCTACTTGCATCATTTCTCTATTTCTTAAATCTTACATATTAAATGTTTAATCATATATTTGAAGCTTAAAGTATCATGGTATTGGGATATTTATAGGTTAGTGATCAACTAAAATAATTGAAAAACATGTGAGCTAAACCAAGGGTTTTTCCTATAGGTCCTCCCCCCTCCCAGAAATGAGTTAGTGTTCTTTAAAAATACAGAAAATGTAGAGAGATGCACCAGACATCATCATAATTAATAGTGATGTTATCATCTTGTGAGTATTGGAGATGGCTTTATATAGTCTGATGGAATCAGTAGTTATATCAGAAGTATTATCTGTCTTAGTAACTTAAAAACATAGTTATGATGAAGGTAATGGTGGTCTCCATTTAGATTTTCCATTTCTGAGAGAGAAATAGTACTACACCAAGTCCAGTACTTGGGTTGGTTGTTAGTAATCAGAATTCTATGTTCTTTTTTTAGGGCTCACTTAAAAACTAAAACAGGAGTCTTAGAAAAATTTCACTTTGGGGAAATACTGTCAAGCCATTTTCGTTCTTTTCATTGTTGGGGAATCATTGAAGGTACAGAGAACCAGGTTACACTGCTTGCATTTGTTAGGTAAAGTCCCTCTTATAATTGTGTCCTGCACGTAAGAGGTGATCCCCGCCCCGCCTCATTCCCTCTCTCTACTCCCCCATTCCCCGATCCACCACCATGTACTAGCATCA
>CAUYQV010068426.1:0-44976 GCA_963574575.1 Galagoides demidoff | reverse complement strand
AGGCTCTGTCTAAAAAAAAAAAATAAAACCCATTATTTAGTTGTTCCATAGGCTTTTTTTTTTTTTTTTTTTTTTTGAGACGGAGCCTCAAGCTATCCCCCTGGGTAGAGTGCCATGGCATCACAGCTCATAGCAACCTCCAACTCCTGGGCTCAAGCGAGTCTCCTGCCTCCACCTCCCAAGTAGCTGCTGGGACCACAGGCGCCCGCCACAACGCCCGGCCATTTTTTTTTGGTTGCAGCCATCATTGTTGTTTGGCGGGCCTGGGCTGGGGATTCGAACCTGCCACCTTAGGTGTACGTGGCTGGCGCCTTAGCCGATTGAGCCACAGGCGCCGAGCCGTTCCATAGGCTTTTAAAGAAAATCTTGATCTAGAAGTAAAAATCAAAAATACATTGAAAGATTAAAAAATTAAATGGAGAATTTTTATTACTTACCAAATATATTTGTTTAATTTTGTAAGCAGGAGACTGGAACCTATCGAACGACCTCTTCAGATTGTGTATGATTACTTGTCCAAACTGGGATTTGATGATCCTGTGCGTATACAGGAGGAGGCTACAAATCCTGACCTTGGCTGTATGATTCGATTTTATGGTGGTAAGAATTTATTGGTGGCTTTATGAATATGTTAACTGCTTTTATGTTGATCATTTGTGCCTTCATCTGCATTCAGCTTTAAAAGTATTTTATCAAAAGCTATATGTAAGCCAGTTAACTCATGTAGTAAAAACCAGCAACGAAAACAAGAGATCAGGGGTTAGGGAAGACTTAGTAGTGTGAGCCAAAAATATCTTCCCTTTTAATTTTTGCTCTTTTTGTTCTGTGTTCTACTAACTTACTAGAATTATTTTATACCTTTGCCATCTTGATCTGATCATGCATTAGTACCGGTTATTTTTTTCACGCTCCTGCTAAAGTCTATGAACTTGTGGATAGTTAAATAATGTTGATAAATAGTCAAAAAAAAACCCCAAAAAATAAACAATAAAAGAAGTAAGTGTCATTACAATATATGACTTGACATTTGATGAGTACATCTGTCAGATTTACATATTGGCAAATTGGCTTTAGTTCTGGGTTTTTGACTTGCTCTTCTCTTTTATGCAGTTTCCCCCCTATACTTTTTTCACCTGATCACTTCAACAGTAGTTAGACTTATTAAAATCAAATACCCTTTGTAGATATCACTTTCTTATTATACATAACTTGGTAGTGCTACTACTAAGTAACATTCATGGAGTGCTTACTGTGTGCCGGTATGCTAATGAATGACCTAATTTACTCTTTACCTGATGCTATAGGAGCTCCTAATTCACTCTATGCTATAGGGACTACCATCTCATTTTACAGATGAGAAAACTGAGACAGAGAGAACTTAAATAACTTGTTCAAGGTCATACAACTGATAAATGACAGAATCATTTAACATCTAATAGTTTCTGATTAATATGATCCACTTACCAAACGGTTGAGACAGAATGGTTAAATTGTTAATATATATAGACATAACCATGTACTAAGATTCCCTGCTCTCATTCACTTAGTTTCTCTCTCTCACACCCCCCCCCCCACATATATGTATTTGGGGGTGAGGGTGGGGAAATAGAGTCTTTTTTTTTGAGACAGAGTCTCACTTTGTCACCCTCGGTAGAGCACTGTGGTGTCACAGCTCACAGCAACCTCAAACTCTTGTGCTGTCTCAGCCTCCCAAGTAGCTGGGGACTACAGGCACCCTCCACAATGCCCAGCTATTTTTTTGTTGCAGTTGTTTAGCTGACCCGGGCTGGGTTCGAACCTGCCACCCTCAGTGTGTGTGGTTGGTGCCATAACCACTGTGCTATGGGCACTGAGCCAGAAGACAGGGTCTTACTATCTGTTGCCCAGGCTAGAGTGCAGGGCAGTTGCTGTTCACAGGTACAATCACAGCACACTATAGACTTGAACTCCTGAGTAGCTAGGACCATAGGCACACATCACCATGCTTGGCTAGTTTCTGTATACTTCTTGATAAAACTCTGGAACAAAATATGCCATACTAGTATTATTAAATGCACTTCGGAAGATTTTATTTATACTTTTTCATTGCAGTAGTGTTCATTACATGTCGGTTTTTAAAGTTGGCTTCATTTTATTTTATTTTCTGGGCCGGGCAAGGTGGCTCACTCCTGTAATCCTAACACTCTAGGAGACTGGGTGGGAGGATTGCTTGAGCTCAGGAGTTCAAGACCAGCCTGAGTCATATTGAGACCCCCATGTCTACTAAAAATAGAAAAACTAAGGTAAGACAATCACTTGAGCCTAAGAGTTTGAGGTTGCTGTGAGCAGTGATGCCATGGCATTCTACTCAGGGCGCCAGAGTGAGACTCTTAAAAAAATATTATTTCTATTGCTCTGTCTCCTTGGGAGTGATTTTCTTTCTTTTCATGCCTGAGTAAAAATCATCCTTAGAGATTTATTTTTTTAATTTATCTTTGGTCAGAATATGTTAATATTTGGGAGGCCAAGGCAGGAGGTGGATCACCTGAGCTCAGGAGTTTAAGACTGCAGTGAACTGTGATTAGACCACTGCACTCCAGCTTGGGTGACAGTGAAACCCTGTCTCTAAAAAAAAAAAAAAAAGAGAGAAAGAAAGAAAGAAAACAGGAGAAAACTTGTGTGGTGTATGGGGTTTGAAGATTCACTTTCAACATGGTTCCTCAGATTCTTAGCAGCCGTTGTTGGAAGGCTTCAGTTCCCTGTTGGGTGGTTCTCCATGGGACTGCCTGCACATCCTCACAGCACAGCAGCTCACGCCCCCCAGTGCTGAGACAACACACACGTCCAGGGAGGTGTCAGTGTTTTTTATGACTAAGCCTCATATGGTACAATCATTTTTACCACTTTCTGTTTATATTAAGAAATGATTCACTAAACATAGCCCACACTGTAGAGAGGGGAATTAGGCTTCAACTTTTGAAGGAAGGAGTACATAGAATTTGTGGACATACCTTTTTTTTTTTTTTGAGACAATCTCACTTTGTTGCCCTTGGTAGAGTGCTGTCGCATCACAGCAAGTGATCCTCTTGCCTTGGCCTCCCAAGTAACTGGGACTATAGGCACCTGCCTCAATGCCCAGCTATTTTTTAGAGACAGGGTCTCTCTCTTGCTCAGGCTGGTCTCAAACTCATGAGCTCAGGCAATTGACCTTCCCAAGTGTTGGGATTATAGGAGTGAGAAATGTCTATGGACGTATCTTAAAACCATCACAGAAAGTATGCTTTCCCTGTCACCTTTCTCCTCTAACCATCCAGTTCCTAAATCCAGAGATAACCACTATTAACAGAAGATTTGAAGTAAATTGCTTAGCAATCAGCTTTAAATATTCCATGTATGGGATCTATAGTGAGTCAGCTTTGTTAGAATATGCTGTCAATGAGGCCAAGGTCATAAGGACCAAAGTTCAAACCAGTTAATGTTATGTTCTCTCATTAAAGAAGGTGCCCAGGGTCCCAGGCAGCCATCATGTACACGAGTGCTAGTTTTCAGTCTTGTTGGAGAGCAAGTGCTGGGGGAGCAGTGAGGAATGGCTGTCTCAGTGCAAATTCATGATTAAAAGCCATGGAAATAATGTTCTGCTAATGGTTAGTGGGTAGCATGATTAGTCACCAGGATTAAAGGAGCACATTGATCAGCTCCCTTATTTGTGTTTGAGGAAACAAGAGTCTAGAGAGTGTGATTTTTACTAGTGACATAGTTCTGGGACTGTCCAGCTCAAGTAGCACAGCTCCCAGCATTGTTTTCTGGAGCACATTCCCTGCACACATTGTTTAAAACACTTTTGTCCAAAGAATATAAAAACAAACAAAAGAAGAAAGACACAAAACAGTCAACATAGTATGTTTCCATTCATTTGAAGTTCAAAAACAAGCAGATCACAGCCATATTGTTTAGAGGTGTGTGCAGTACTGCTGTCTGTCAAAGTCTGTTCTTCCTTAATAACAAAACAGTAGCTGAGCACATGGTTTCCTGGCTAAACCTCATATGCCAGCCTGCCTGCCTGCCTCCTCCCCCCCTTCTTTCTTTTCCCCTTCATTTCATAATGAATTCCCTATCCTTTCCTGGAGTTAGGTGTGCACATGAGAGAACATTTTCTTCAGTGGTATGGGGTGGATTGGATGTGTTCACTTCTGTACCTGGTTCCTAGAACTGCCAGTGTGTGTTCCTCACTGCTCTTTTCCTCCTGTGCTGGGATGGTAATAATTAGCACAATTTTTTTTTCCTTTTGCAATTTTTGGCTGGGGCCAGGTTTGAACCCGCCACCTCTGGCATATGGGGCTGGTGCCCTACTCCTTTGAGTCACAGGTGCCGCCCCAATCAGCACCATATTTTAAAAATATATATGTAAAAGTTAAAGGTTAGAAAAGAATTTAGTCACAAATATGGTATCCAAAGGGTATATATTCAGAGTATATACATAAGTTCTTTATATAATCAGTATAAAAATGACACAACTTTAATTTTGTTTAATGTTTTGTGTAGAAGTTTAAAATTTTTATTTACTCAGATTAGTCATTTTAATGCATTTATATTCTATCCCTATTTTAGGTCATAAACATAGCTTGTATTATATTCCTGTACTTTTTATGTACATATTTTTAAAATATGAAGGATAGGAGGAATTTAACTTTACTTTTTTTTTTTAGCCAGTTGCCCCAACAAAAGTAATGAAATTAGCCCACCCTTTCCTACTGATCTGGAACATCGCCTTTATTGTTATTAAGTTTCTGTATAAGCAAGGATCTGTGTTTGGATTCTACCTGTTACACTAATCTGTTTGTCTTTTCTTACACCAATACCAAAACTATTTTAACTGATGTACATATATGGTATTTTGATAATCAACAGGATGTTCACTATGACTGTCCTTGAGAAATCAGGGAGAGGTCTAGAAATTGGGGAAGGCTTTGTGAAGAAGTAGTATTGGAATTAAAATTTGGCAGAATTTCAATAATAAGCAGAAATGAAAGAGGACAGAGGTAGGAGACTAGAAATTTCATCACATGTTCTGTGAATCACAGATAATTTGTGTCTAGATAGTTTTGGGCCATGGCTGTACTACCAGGAGCTTAGCCTTCATTTGGCAGGTGGTAACAGGAGGTGATGGGATCCATGTGAGCCAGAGAATCTGGTACCAGTATGGGTCACTTACATGTGAATTAATAGGGACCTGAAGTAGGGGATGGGAAGGAATTGTTCATGGGAGAGACTTTCTGAAGGACTAGGGAGTAAACATTGATGGTTGATAAATGGAGGTGAGGAAGTGGACCCAAGAGTTAGAGCTGACTGTGAGGTTTTGAGCCAGGGTGACTTGAGGAGGTATAATACAGCTTGAGTTGTGAGAAGGAGCTGGCTTCAGGGTTGGTGAGGACTGGGTTTCGGCATGGTTAGTTTTCATGATGGTAAATGTCTAGGTGGAGATACGTGGCAGACAGCTGGAAACACGGAATGAGCGCTTAGGAAATACAGCTCTGGGAGAACAAAACACCGAGGAAGGTGGAGTTTCGAATATAGGTGGCCTGCATCCCTAATGAGGATCAAAAACATTTTGAAAAACAACAGTGCAACAGTAAAAAATACATAAATTTAGAAAATATAGTTTAACAAGTATTTATGTAGCAGTCTCATTATACTAGGTATTAGCAGCAATCTAGAGATGATTCAAAGTATATAGAAGGTTGTGTGTAGACGATGTGCAAATATCGTGCTTTTTTGTTTGTTTGTTTCTTTTGTTTTCAGCCAGAGAGAATGCACTAGCATCATCATAGCTCACTGCAACCTCAAACTCCTGGGTTCACGTGCTCCTCCTGCCCCAGTCTCCCAAGTAGCTGTGATTACAGATGTGTGCCACTATGCCTGGCTAGTTTTTAAATTTTTTTGTAGAGACAAGGGGTTTGCTTTTGGTTAAGCTGGTCTCAAACTCCTGGCCTCACACAGTCCTCTCATCTCGGCCTCTCAAAGTGCTAGGATTACAGGTGTGAGCCTCTGTGCCTGGCCTATGCCATTTTATATAAGGGACTTCGGCATCTATGGATTTTGGTATTTGTGGAAGAATTTTGGAACCAGTTCATTGTGAATACTGAGGAAAAACTATGTAGGTGTAAGAATTGGGCTAGAATAGTAGATAAAATGGGTATCCCAGGTATCTAGTGTTAACATACAAAGTTTTATTCCATGATATACTTTTAAGGCTTTGAAGAAATCTTCCCATTTCCTCATTCTGAATATACATCCTTTGAATATTGTATTTGTGACTAAAGTAATGCTGAGGTTGCATAATCAGTTATGTCATATCTCTGGATTATAGTCTGGTCTTCTCAACTCCTGGATTACCATTTGCACCACCTCATGCTACTGCTGCTTCTGCTCTTTTCTGTGTGTAGATGCTTGCCTGTTTCTAGTAGTGCTATTACCAAAAACTTGGCCTTTCTTCACTATGTCTGAGTCACATGAAGACTTCTGATGGAAAGGAGGATGCTTAAAGAAAGAGACAGTCTTGGGCACATGTACCAGCTTCTGCCATTATTGTGCTAATAGTTGACTGAGATGTCACCTATAAATTTTTCCCTATGAGAAGCAGAGGGGTGGAAATTATATACAGAATCAGAGTACTAGTACTCCTGTAATTATTACTCCCTTCAGGAATAGACTAACAACAATAGTAGTTGTCATTTATTCCATACTTCTTTTGTACCTAAAACTATTCTTACACGTTACATTTATTATTTAATTTTTACTAGAACCCCCTAAAAGTAGGTAGTTTATATTCAGGTCCAAACTATATAAGTGAACAAAGTAAATCTCAATGAAATGAAGGAGTTTAAGTAAACAGGGGAAGTGATACAACCAAGATTCAAACTCATATATCTGACCTGAAAGTTACGATCTTAACCACTCCTATCCTGCCTTTCTCTGCATACACAGAAAATACAACTGCTAGAAGAACAGTTAACAATGACATTCCAGTAAAATATTGCTTTGTAAACCAAAATTCACAGGTACTACCCTGATATGTATATAAATTCAGTGATGGATAATATTTTAGGACTGTGATCTTGTTTTGTGATACTTATTTTGCTTAGTCACTTATATCAATAAACAGAGTTGTTGAATGTTGACATATCATACTTTTTTTTTGCCTTTCAGTATTCTTATATTACTTTAATGGTAGATTCTGAGTATTATTTTCTTTTCAGAAAAACCATGTCAGATGGATCATCTGGATCGAATCTTACTATCTGGCGTCTATAACGTACGCAAGGGAAAGACTCAGCTGCACAAGTGGGCGGAACGCCTGGTGGTTCTCTGTGGTACCTGCCTTATTGTTTCCTCGGTGAAGGATTGTCAAACTGGAAAGATGCACATTTTGCCTCTGGTTGGGGGAAAGGTAAGACTCACAAAGATGAATTATTTATTTGATCATCTTAATTAAGAAAATACTGGCTGAGCACAGTGGCTCACACTTATAATCTCTTATAAACTCTTTGAGGCCAAGGTGGGAAGATAACTTTGAGGCCAGGAGTTTGAGACCAGACTGGGCAAGACGGGGAGACCACGTCTCTATAAAAAAATACACATATCAGCCAGGTGTGATGGTGTTCAGCTGTAGTCCCAACTAGTTGGGAGACTGAAGTGAGAGGATTCCTTGAATGCAGGAGTTTGAGGCTGCAGTGAGCTATGATTCTGCCATTGCACGCCAACCTGGGTGACACAGCAAGACCTTGTTTCAGAAAACAAAACAAAGTAAAATGCCACACATACTTTCATAGCTTTTTCTCTTTTCAAGAAGCACTGTTAAAGACTGTATCAGAAACTCTTTGGGAGGTTCAGAGGCTATTCATGCCAAGAAGACACACTAGGGCTTATTTTCAGGGGATGTCTTCCTTTCTGCACCAAAATGCATGCTGCATAGCCATGCCCATCACTAGGTTTTATTATCGGGGTAGGGCTTATATTTAACAAATGCATAGAAATCCTGCTAGGGCTTATTTTTGGGGAAACACAGTAATAGCCAAAAGCTATAAACCACCCAATGCTCAGTGCTGAATTGATAAACAGATGTGGTCCTTCCATATCATAAATAATAAATGAACTGCTGATATACATAAGAACAAGGCTAAATCTTGAAAGCATTATTTTAGGTAAAAGAAGCCAGATAGAAAAGTCTATTTATTCCGTGATTACATTTATAAGACATTCTGAAAAAGGCAAAAATAGAAAACAGATCTGTGATTGCTAGGGCATAGGGGAAGGGGTTGACTGCAAAGGGCCATAGGGGAAATTTGGTGGGTGGTCATGGGGTTACATTTATAAAAACTCATCAAACTGGCTGGATATGGTGGCTCATACCTGTAATCCCAGCACTTGGGAGGCCAAGGCAGGTAGATCTCCTGAGCTTAGGAGTTTGAGACCAGCCTGAGCAAGAGTGAGACCCCCATCTCTAAAAATAGCTGGGCGTTGTGGCAATTTCCTATAGTCCCAGCTACTCAGGAGGCTGAGCAAGAAAATTGCTTGAGCTCAAGAGTTTGAGGTTGCTGTGAGCTGTGATGCCATGATACTCTACCAGGGTTGACAATACCAGGGTTGACAAAGTGAGACTCTGTCTCAAAAAAACAAAAACATCAGACTGTTCACTTATAATCAGTGAATCAAAACAAAAAATTAGTGAATTTAATGTTGGTAAATGATAGCTCAATAAGACTCATACCCAAGAAGATTTTAGTAAAAATCATCGAATCACCAAAAAAGCAAAAGAGCATCACCAGAGACTCAACTACTGGATTCTTTCCCTTCTGCTTTCTTGGCTGTACACATTTGTGTGTGGACGTGTTTTTAGTTTTCAGGGATATAAACGTAGGAGTGGACTTGGGGGTCAGACACTGCGTGTGGAGTGGTTGCTCAGTTGTACAGTTCCACCAGCCGCGTGTGAGGGTTCCAGTTTCTCCAGATCCTTACCGATCCCTCCTGTGCCACACTTGTTACTGTCCATGTTCTTAATGTCAGCTGTTGTGCGGGTGGCTGGTGTCTCACTGTGGTTTTGATTGGCATTTCCCTGATGGCTAGTGATGTAGAGCAATGTCTCTTGTGCTTATCTGTTTCGCTTCCTCGGACAAATGTCTGTTTAGATCTGTTGCCTATTTTTTTAATTGGGTTATTTGTCTTGTGATTACCTTTTAGTTTTTGACCAGGAGTTTTTTAGTTGTTCTGGTTTTCTCCCCTCTTCCTCTTCAGGTAGAAGAAGTGAAGCGACGGCAGCACTCCCTGGCATTCAGCTCCGCTGGAGCCCAAGCTCAGACCTATCACGTCAGTTTTGAGACTTTGGCAGAGTACCAGAGATGGCAACGGCAAGCGTCTAAGGTGATGAGCGGCCAGGCATCCCGGTGTGGAGATAAGAATGGAGAAGCCCATTAGAAATGTGTTTTGAAACTGAACTTACTCCCAAGAAAGTGAATTATAATTTTTAATTTTCTTTCTAGGCCTTTCTGAGTATTCGTATAATGAATAAAATCATGGAATTCCACAAAGTCCTTAACTTATTTTTTGTATTTGCATAGATAGCCCACAGTGCTGTCAAAAGTGTTTTCAGGTACATTTACCTTGGTGCCTTCTCGGTGAGGTGTAGGGCCTTAGAAGGATTAAGAGATTTGACCCTGAACGAATTGAGATGAGATTCAAATGACTTTCCCTTGACCTCAGCAGTCAGTGATAGATGGATCCATTTCCTAACTTGTAGCCCAGTGCTTCTTGGTTAGTACATATTTAGAATAACCTTAATGAACCACTTCAAGTGATAACAGTTTCCAGTGATACAGTTTGTGTTTTTTAGATCCATTTTCACAGACCATATTTATTAGTACACTATTATAGAAATATAAACTTTGTTATGGATTTAATGAATTTTTTGTGGTTATATTGTGTTGGCTATAAAATCTGCTTTGAGGCTCGGCGCCTATGGCTCAATTGGCTAAGGCGCCAGCCACGTACACCTAAGGTGGCAGGTTTGAATCCCCAGCCCGGCCCGCCAAACAACAATGATGGCTGCAACCAAAAAATGGCCGGGCGTTGTGGCGGGCGACTGTGGTTCCAGCTTGGGAGGCAGAGGCAGGAGACTCGCTTGAGCCCAGGAGTTGGAGGTTGCCATGAGCTGTGGTGCCATGGCACTCTACCCAGGGGGATAGCTTGAGGCTCCGTCTCAAAAAAAAAAAAAAACTGCTTTGAATAAAACTGGCTTTATTTTTGTTTCAATTCTTCCTATGCCTTTTTAAAGAGAAGTTAATATTTTTTGAGCATATTTTGCATACTCAGCAGTGTACTGTGTGCTTGGTTATTTAATTTTATCCTCACAACAGACAAAGAAGCTGTGTGAATAAGCAGCAGAGCCAGTGTGACTGCAGAAAGCCATGGCTGCCTCTTTTGAATCATCCTGTGATTACTTTTTGCATGAAATGTTACCTTTCCATCTTTGTGATTTGTATACACTTTTTATCTTATGGAGACTTTCTAATTTGTACTTCTGTTTTTAAGAAGCTTACGGTTTTAGGGAAAAGTAAAAATTAGGCTGGGTGAAATTAGACTGGGCACCATGGCTCATGCCTATAATCCTAACACTGTGGGAGGCTGAGGCAGGTGGATCACTTGAGTTCAGAAGTTCAAAACCAGCCCTAGCAAGACTGAGACTCCTGTCTCTACTAAAGATAGAAAAACTAGCTGGGCATCATGGTCAGCACTATAGCTCCAGCTATTTGGGAGGTCGAGGCAAGAGGATTGTTCAAGTCTAAGAGTTTGAGGTTGCTATGAGCTATGATGCCACAACACTCTACCTACAGCGACAGAGTGAGATTTATTTATTTTTTTTTGAGGCAGAGTCTCACTATGTCACCCTCTGTAGAGTGCTATGGCATCACAGCTCACAGCAACTTCCAACTCTTGGGTTTAAGTGATTCTCTTGCCTCAGCCTCCCTGTAGCTGGGACTACAGGCACCTGGCACAACACCTGGCTATTTTTTGGTTGTAGTTGTCATTGTTGTTTGGCAGGCCAAGGCCAGATTTGAACCCTCCAGCTTCGGAGTATGTGGCTGGCACTCTAGCTGCTGAGCTACAGGTGCCAAGCCAACAGAATAAGATTTAAAAAAGAAAAGTAAAAATTAACTCATTTTTATACATGAATAACTGCCATCTCATTACCTTTTTTCCCTCCTATGTGTTTATTTAGTGCCCTTTTGTATAAATGCCATTCCACGTTTTCTGCCAAGAAACTATTAGAAAAATAAATATAGTAAGTGCAATTCCACTTTAATGTAGCTGATAGGCATTCAGAGCTAGCTCAGAAGGCTCTGCTCTTTGGCCTTTTGTAGGTGGTGTCCCAGCGCATCAGTACCGTGGATCTCTCGTGTTACAGCCTGGAGGAGGTTCCTGAGCATCTCTTCTACAGTCAAGATATCACCTACCTCAACTTGCGACACAACTTCATGCAGCTAGAAAGACCAGGGGGCCTTGACACGCTCTACAAGTATGTGGAGAATAGGTTTCCAGACTGACATGTTAAAACCAGATTGTTATAAGTAACTCAGTGGTTTGTACCTGTGAGCTGTAAGTGAGCATGCTACATGCTGTAAATATTTAAAATTCCCTCTCCTGTTTGAAGACGAAGCAAAATTTTTTATTCAGGCAATTCTCCTACCTGCCTTTTCTGCCCATAGAACAGAAGATTGATGCAAGTGATCTGTTATGGAGGCAACAGTGAGCTGCCATTGATCTGGATAATCTTTTTTATATAAACCACTGGCAGTGACACAGCCAGGGTAAATCAAGAGATTCACATGTGGGAATTTTTTGAATAAGAAGTATCAAATTTAAATGACTTAAAGGAGCTGAATTTCAAAGGTTTCACTCCCAGAGACACGGCTTTATCTTTCCTTTGCACCTTCAAACTACCAACTCCTAAGCCTTTTGTCAGCTATGAAACTTCTCTATTCTAATAAAGGAACCATTTTACCCTTACAGGACTGACCCACATATTTTCCCACCTTTTTTATTAAAATATGTTTCTCATTCCTACCTTCTATCCATCCTGCTTCACTCTTCCACCCCAAATGGATAACAGTGAATAAATAGGTGGTATCAGTAATTGTCTGGGCTGCTGGTAGGAAAAGGAGAAATTAGAAATTAAACTATTCACAGTGATTTAGATTACATGGTGATTAAAAAGATAATATACATTAAAATGACATGTTTTATTTATTTATTTATTTATCTATCTATTTATTTATTTTTTGAGACGGAGCCTCAAGCTGTCCCCCTGGGTAGAGTGCTATGGCATCACAGCTCACAGCAACCTCCAACTCCTGGGCTCAAGCGAGTCTCCTGCCTCCGCCTCCCAAGTAGCTGGGATCACAGGCGCCCGCCACACGCCCGGCCATTTTTTGGTTGCAGCCATCATTGCTGTTTGGTGGGCCTGGGCTGGGGATTCGAACCCGCCACCTTAGGTGTACGTGGCTGGCGCCTTAGCCGATTGAGCCACAGGCGCCGAGCCATGCCTTTGGTCTTTTATAATCAGTTAGCAATCTTTGCCTCTGCTGGCTACCCCCTTGAGTCACCAGACAATCACAGCAAATTGTTGATTCCCTGTGTTCAAAGTATAGCTCAGTATGGCTCCAGATAAAGCCATAACTGCCTGCTCATTATTTCCAGGTTTCTTCCCAAGCACTGAAGCACACAGGGGAGGGGCAAGAGCTAACTGCTGAAGGAAGAAGGGAAAGCATTTGGCTAAGCAGAATGGGGACTAACAGTGCTTCAATTATTATTTCAGTAATTGCTCAAACCACAAGTGATAAATTCAGAGTAGGTTCCATAAAACGAAGAGATATAATCACTCTTAGATATGTTTTATAGAAGGATATGTGTGCATATGTGGGGTGTATATACAAGGGGGGGAAGGGAGGAGACAGTGATTGAGGCTGAAGCCCCTCACCATTTCCTCTTAACTACTTCTAAATTCAGAAGGCGTAAGTGAAAAGTAAGAGTTGGAAATGACAACACAAATGAGATAGAAATGGGACATATGAGGCAGACTGACCTTCAGGGAAGTTGGTTCAGGCCTCATAAAGTCAGGAGGTATGTCTACCTTTTTTTTAAAACCTAGTTACCATGCTCGCTACATTCAGCTCATTAAATTTCAAAGTTATACCAAAGGAAGAAATAGAAGATAATGGAAGGAAGAACATGTACTCAAAACTAGCTGAGATCAGAAATACCTTAAAAAGGTAGTAAGTATGCTAAGTTGTGTTAAGGTTCAGAGAACTTACAAAACCAAAGGTACTAACTTTCTGCAGTGGGAAAATATAACTTTGCACCTATTCTGTGTTATTTACCTGAGGCATTTCCAAGCCCAGATCCGAGTCCAATTCCAAACTTCTTTTCTTTCTTGTCTGTAAATTCCTTTCCAGCTTTACTTTTAATTCCAAGGTCAAAGATGATTTTTACAATAAACAGCAGTTTCCCCCAGAATATCTTCACTTCGACTGCTTCAACAATGTGGGTTTTTTTTTTTTAATAATTCTGTGGGATTCTGTCAAACAACACAAAGTAATTTCACTCAACTCCATTAAAAACAAGCTGACCTTTGAAAAATAACATTAGCAAAGAATATAGTGCTTTAAATCTGCAGTCCCAGCCAGGCGAGGTGGCTCATGCCTTGTAATCCTAGCACTCTGAAAATCCTAAACAGGTAGATTGCTTGAGCTCAGGAGTTTGAGACCAGCCTGAGCAAGATCCAGACCCATGTTTACTAAAAATAGAAAAATTACTGGGCATTGTGGCGAACACTTGTAGTCCTAGATACTTGGAAAGCTGAGGTATAAGGATTGCTTGAGTCCAAGAGTTTGAGGTTGCTATAAGCTATGATGATGCCATGCACTCAACCCCAGGGCAACTGAATGAAACTCTGTCTCAAAAACAAGCAAACAAACAAATAAGTAAATAAATAATCTGCAATCCCCAACTCCGAGGCCTCCAACAAGTCCTAGTGTATGGCCTGTTAGGAACCAGGCAGCACAGCATAAAATGAGCAGCAGGAGTATGCTGCTTCATCTGTATTTATTTATTTTATTTTTGAGACAGAGTCTATGTTGCACTCAATAGAATGCTGTGGTGTCACAGCTCATAGCAACCTCAAACTCTTGGACTTAAATGATTCTCTTGCCTCAGCCTCCCAAGTAGCTGGGACTACAGGTGCCTGCCATAACACCTGGCTATTTTTTGTTGCAGTTGTTGTGTAGCTGGCCCAGGCCAGATTTGAACCCACCAGCCTCGCTGCACCTGGTTGGTGCCATAACCACTGTACTACAGGTGCTGAGTCCTTCATCTGGATTTACAGCTGCTCCCTGTTGCTTGCATCACCATCTGCTCAATTCACACCTGAGCTCTGCCTCCAGTCAGACTGGCTGGGGGCATTGGATTCTCATAGGGAGCATGAATCCTACTGTAAACTGCTCATTCGAGGGAGCTAATCTAGGCATCTAATCTAGGTTGTACACTCCTTGTGAGTCTGATGATCTGAAGGGGAATGGGGGCAGTGATGTTAGTTAGCACTGGGGAGCAGTTACAAATACAGATGATCATTAACAGAGATGTTTTACAGCACAGAGACCATAATAAATCAATCACTTACAGATTCATACCAAAAGCACCCCTCCCCTGGTCTGTAGAAAGACTTCCATAAAACCAGTCCCTGGTGCCAAAAAGGCTGGTGAGCACTTCTTTTAAATAATTAAGGCTCATGTTACACTTTTTTTTTTTTTAAGAGAAAAGAGTCTCACTTTGTCACCCTTGGTAGAGCACAGCTCACAGCAATCTCTAGCTCTTGGGGTTAGGAGATTCTCTTGCCTCAGCCTCCCAAGTAACTGGGACTACAGGCGCCCACCACAATGCCTGCCTATTTTTTTGTTGTTGCTGCAGTTTGCTTGGGGCCAGGTTCGAACCCACTACTCACTGAGCATAGACACCACCCTCATGTTACACTTTCAAGAAATTAGTCATGTCGGCTAGGCGCCTGTGGCTCAAGTGGCTAAGGCGCGAGCCACATACACCTAAGGTGGCAGGTTCAAATCCAGCCTGGCCCGCCAAACAACAATGATGGCTGCAACTGAAAAAAAAAAAATAGCCAGGCATTGTGGCAGGCGCCTGTGGTCCCAGCTACTTGGGAGGCTGAGGCAGGAGACTCACTTGAGCCCAGGAGTTGGAGGTTGCTGTGAGCTGTGATGCCGTGGCACTCTACCCAGGGGTACAGCTTGAGGCTCTATCTCAAAAAAAAAAAAAAAAAAGACTCAAAAGAAATTAGTCATGTCTTAGTACTTACTATTCTGAAATATACCACTCCTCTGTTTGTTTCTAAAATATGGCCCTGACAAAATTAACATAAGCTCATTTTTCCTGTGATCTTTAATATGTATTATACTGAATCTTTTTTTTTTTTTTTGAGACAAAGTCTCAAGCTGTAGCCCTAGGTAGAGTGCCATAGCATCACAGCTCATAGCAACCTCAAACTCTTGGGCTTAAGCAATTCTCTTGCCTCAGCCTCCCAAGTAGCTGGGACTACAGATGTCTGCCTCAACGTGCAGCTATTTTTTTGTTGTAGTTGTCATTTTTGTTTTTAGCTGGTCCTGGCTGGGTTCGAACCCACCAGCCTTGGTGCATGTGGTCAGCACCCTACCCACTGAACTACAGGTGCTGCCTATTATACTGAATTTTTTTTTTTTTTTGAGACGGAGCCTCAAGCTATTCCCCTGGGTAGAGTGCCATGGCATCACAGCTCATAGCAACCTCCAACTCCTGAGCTCAAGCGAGTCTCCTGCCTCCTCCTCCCAAGTAGCTGGGACCACAGGCGCCCACCACAACACCCGGCCATTTTTTGGTTGCAGCCATCATTATTGTTTGGCAGGCCCAGGCTGGGGATTCGAACCCTCCACCTTAGGTGTACGTGGCTGGCACCTTAGCCGATTGAGCCACAGGCACCGAGCCTATTATATTGAATCTTAAAGTCACGCTCTCATTTATTTATGATTCTTATGAGAAAGCATATCTCAACATTTAATTCCATCTATTGTATAATCATTATTGCTAAATTAATCTACATTTTATATTTCTCATAAACCAACAAGAGTAATTAATACATACTAGTAATGGAATTTAACATATCGTCTGCATTAAATAAAACCACATTTGCAATGGCATATGCAAACTCTACTCTTTAAGTTATAAGTAAAAGCTATTCCTGAAGAAAAAATTATCCAGCAAGTTTTTAACTGCTGTTATGTTCGGGGGCAATGGGGATGACGACTGCTTCAAAGAGTGGTTTCAAGGATTGAGTTAAATGAATATAAATCATCTGGCACAGAGTCTTGACAGGGTAGAGACTTAAGTGTTAGTTCCCTTTCCTTCCTCTGTGAAGACCTAAATCAGAAGAAATTAAACAGCTACACCTGCTTCATCCTTTTGTCCTAGATCAGTGGGTCTCAAAATGTGATCTCAGGACCAACAGCACCCATATTAACATCAACCCGAAAGCTTGTTAGAAATGCAAAATCTCGGCTCCTAGCCTCAACCTACTAAAACAGAAAGCTCTAGGAGTGGGGCCCAGCAATGTGTTTTAGTAAGCTATCCACATAATTCTGATTGAGAACCACTGCACTATCCTTAAAGTCAGCCTAGAAGCAATATCATTTCTTAAACTGATTTAAAGGCCAATTAAAACTGAATTGCCCTCTGTAGTTAGCATATGTTCTGAGCTAAAGGGTTAGAATGGTACATTATTTCAATTTCATGTTTCAGCACCTATAGGTAGTGAGTAGGGTGCCAGCCATATACACTACAGCTGGCCAGTTTGAGCCTGGCGCAGGCCTGCTAAACAACAATGACAACTGCCACAAAAAAATAGCCAGGTATTGTGGTGGGCACCTGTAGTCCCAGCTACGTGGGAGACTGAAGCAAGAGAATTGTTTAAGCCTAAGAGTTTGAGGATGCTGTGAGCTGTGATGCCACAGCACCCTACCAAAGGCAACATAGTGAGACTATGTCTAAAAAAAAGAATAGTATACTATTTCAATTTCAAAAACCTCTTGCTAAACAAATAAGAGTCAACAAGGAATTCAATAACTGTTCTACTTAATTAAATTAATAGATTAACTACAATTTGATTTTCCTGGATCTTTGCTGGTTTCTCCTCTCTGGTGGGCTATCATTACACCACTGGTCTAGCCTAGGAAATAATGTCAAGTGCCCAGCCTGGCCTTAGAAATAGAGTTAATTATACTTTTCAATCCAGTGCTATAGTCTAAATAGATTGATCCCTGTTCCTGCCAAAGGCCAGTTCTTGCCCAGCCTCTCTTTATATGACCTCATGCCTTGCTCCTACTACTTGGATGTAGTCATAGTCTAATTCCTCCCCTGACTCCTCTGAGAAAGATCAGTCACCTCTTCCAAACCTATCATTTAGGCCCCCAAAAGCATCTAATTCAAGTCACCCATTTGACAAAGTGGATCAATGGACTGTTTTAAACCTGAATAGGGGAGAAAAGCTTGATATTCTGTAAAATCTGAAAACTTACCCTTACTAGCAACAGAACTGAAGACTCCAGGAAGAGACTGAATTCTATCCAACATATACTTACTGGCACCTACCACCAGCTTAGTTTATCAAGGAAACATTGGACAAAAAGGGCTAACTAAGTTCTAGTCACAGCTCTCACAAATACACATTGGATAACAAAGACTACCTTTCTAAGCCTCAGTTTTTCTGATCTCTAGGGGGGGAAATACTACTACTCTCTCCTGGTTACTGAATTTTCTAAGCCATACAACTTTGATACAAATATAAGTATTTATTTAAAATTTTATTTAAACATACCAAAACAAACTTCAGTTAATGTAATCAGCAAAAGAGTAATTCTTTAGGAGATAGGAGACCTGGATTTCAGTTATGATTATGCTATAATTAAAGCCAAACAGCCTTATGAATCAGAGCAAGTTGCTTACATTTAAGCCTTAGCTCCAGATCTGAGAAAAAAACTATTCTCCCTTTTAATTACATAATAAGGATGTTTTAAAAATTGAATGAAATTAGGATGTAGTAATAACATAAATTTGTAAATTTCCTATCATCACTAGGTATATTTTGCCAGTGTTTTCTTTGTCCCACAGCTAGTCCAGCTCAGAAACTTAACATCTGTGAAAGCTGTTAGCAGTAAGGCTGAATGTTTTCAAGGCAATGATTCCCAAAGAGAGAGTATTCACCAAGTAAAGGATTGAACTCTTCCACCTGGGTGTCTAGGTCCTTAGTTGCTTCTACTCTCACAAGTAGCAACAAATATGATGGCAGAAGAGCCAATTCTACTCCAAGCGGGGGACCTGTTTTCAGAGATAAACATCTCTGGTCTCGAAGACAAATGATACAAGTTCACAACAAACTATCAATGTTTTGTACCCACTCTCCAAGAAATGCTTAATACTGTTCCCATTTATTGTGAAACAGCCACAAAAAACAAAATTCCCTAAGAAGAGGAGGAGGAGGAGGAAAAAGAGGAAGAAAAGGAAGATGAAGAGGGGAAGGATGAGAAAGAGGGAGAAGGAGAAGAAGAAGAAGAAGAAAAGAATAAAGACTTCTACAGCAGCTGGGCACCTGTGGCTCAAGTGGCTAAGGCGCCAGCCACATACACCTAAGGTGGTAGGTTCGATCCAGCCCGGGCTGTGGCGGGTGCCTGTGGTCCCAGCTACTTGGGAAGCAGAGGCAAGAGACTCGAGTGAACCCAGGAGTGGAGGTTGCTGTGAGATGTGATGTCATGGCACTCTACCCAGGGTGACAGCTTGAGGCTCTGTCTCAAAAAAAATTAAAAAAAGACTTCTACAGCAATTATTATTACACAGCATCTTCCATAATGATATATAGCTCCAAAACTTATGTTTTGGAGCTATATATCAGTGTTTTTCACTTTTTATCTCATGGCATACTTGAGCCTTTAGTTAAACTGCCAAGGCACATTTAAATTATGTTGATCAAAAAAAAAAAGTAAAAAAAAGAATATACTTACTGTGCTTTGAACTTCTTTTGAATAATTTAATTAACAATCTTTAAAAATTTTCACAGTACACCCAAGATCCTCTCATGGTACACCAGTGTGCTGTGGCATACCAGCTGAAAATCACTGTTGTATCCTGTATCAGGGTGCCATGTACCAAGGGTATAATGCTTACATGGCAGAATAACAATGAGGAGGGAAGGTATTAACAACCTGCTTTTCAAGATGCCTTCAAACTTCTTTAGGTTCATATTTTACTTAGAGCTTTGAAATTAAAAATAAATCAAAAGCAACAGTTGAAATTTCCCTAACTATGACCTGAGGATATTTGTTCCAAAGATTGTTAAATGATTATTCAAAAGGGTTTCAGGTTTGAAAAACACTAACCAAGGCAGCGCCTGTGGTTCAGTGAGTAGGGTCCCAGTACCATTATACCAAGGGTGAAGGGTTCAAACCCAGCCCCACGCAAACTGCAACAAAAAATAGCTGGGTGTTGTGGTGGGCACCTGTAGTCCCAGCTACTCGGGAGGCTGAGACAAGAGAATGGCGTAAGCCCAAGAGCTGGAGGTTGCTGTGAGCTGTAACACCATGCACGCTACTGAGGGCAACAAAGTGAGACTCTGTCCCTAAAAAAATAATAATAAATAAATAACACTAAACAAAACCATAGGGCCAGGTGTGATTCTGGGTGGCTTAGGCAGGCGGATTGCCTGAGCTCACATGTTCGAGACCAGCCTGAGCTAGAGCGAGATCCCCTCTCTAAAAAAAGTAGCCAGGCATTGTGGTGGGTTCCTGAGTCTCAGCTACTTGAGAGGCTGAGGCAAGGGAATCACCTGAGCCCAAGGGTCTGAAGTTGCCGTGAGCTATGAACACTACAGCACTCTACCAGGAGGGTGACAAAGTGAGACTATCTCAAAATTTAAAAAAACAAACAAACAAAAAAACCAAAACCATATACCGCCTTTACCATAAGACTTCTTGGAAACTTTAGGATGCTAATTAATGCATATTATAAATCAAAAAGTGAATATAGCAGATACCATTTCTCAAACTTATTTGATCACAATATTGCCTTGCCTTCAAACCTGCTTCAAGACTTGTGTTTCTTCCAGGAAACAAACAAACAAACAAACAAAAAGGCTAAATTCCCCTAGTTGTTATTTCCTTTTATTCACAACATTGTTATACTAGTTCCCAATAGTTTTGTGGTTTTCCAAGAAAGGATAAATGGTGGTCCACTAGTAATATTATTTATCAATAGATTTTTTTATACCTGAGCTCACTCAAAAGATATTTAGCAATGGTTCCTGGAAACAGGAAGATACTCCTATAATAGAGAACTAGATCTATAAAGCAACAAGGAGGGGGCAAATGATTGATTTTTAAGCAGCAATGGTACCACCTGAAAATAGCCATAACCTTGAAGTCTTTCATAGTGCTTTCTACCAGGTCTTACCCTAGTGTTTTTTGTTTGTTTGTTTTTAGAGACAGAGTCACACTTTATCACCCTTGGTAGAGTGCAGTGGCATCACAGCTCACAGCAACCTCCAACTCCTGGGCTTAGGCGATTCTCTTGTCTCAGCCTCCCAAGTAGCTGGGACCACAGGCACCCACCACAATGCCCGGCTATTTTTTGTTACAGTTTGGCCGGGGCCAAGTTCAAAACCACCACCCTTGTTATATGGGGCCAGGGCCCTACCCACTGAGCCACAGGCACCGCCTTAGTGTTTTTGTGTTCTCTATCTTAACAAATGTTCTCAATGTACGTTAGGCACGGCAAAATGTAAAGTAAGATAACAGACATAATCAAAGGACTTCTTTTTTTTTTCTTGAGACAGAGTCTCACTATGTCGCCCTTGGTAAAGTGCTTGTGGCATCACAGCTCACAGCAACCTCGTGCTTAATACATTCTCTTGCCTCAGCCTCCCAAGTAGCTGGGACTACAGTCGCCTGCCACAACGTCTGGCTATTTTTTTGTTGTAGTTATCATTGTTGTTTAACAGGCCCAGGCCGGGTTTGAACCTGTCAGCCCCAGTGTTATGTTGCTAGCACCTTAACCACTCAGCTATGGGCACCAAGCCAATCAAAGGTCTTCTTACAAAAGCTCATCCCTAGGACTGCTCAAATCACTAATTAAACCCAAGAATTGACTGGTGCAGTTTCCACATATCCAAGAGCTCCTAAATTGTTCCACTTCTGAATATAAGGGTTTCAACAGATCCCTAACTGCACATACAAAGTCCACATCAAGAAACACATAAATCTCTTTGTAAATGAAACTATCTTATGAATAAGGAGATACTGTACATGATGGCTAGAATCCCTGCAAATCCCTTTTTACATGACACTGGCATAGGTCAATGCCCTCATAGTAGACTTAAGGGAACTGGTTCTTCACAACAGTAAATACCCTTCTGAATCAACCAACATTCATCAGAGTAGATGTTAAAAAATTTTTTGACACACCCATTAGGATGGCTAGTATCCAAAAAGCAGAAAATAAGAAGTGTTGGTGAGGATACAGAGAAATTAGAGCCCTTGTGCATTGCTGATAGGAATGGAAAATGGTACAGCTGGTGTGGGAAATAGTTTGGCAATTTCCCAAAAAGCTAAATAAAATTACCATATGATCTAGCAATTCCACTCCGATATACCTAAAAGAGTTGAAAAGCAGGGACTCAAAGAGATAGTTGTATACCCATGTTCACAGTAGCATTATTGACAATGGTCAAGAAACCACCCAAGTGTCCATTAACACGAGTGGAAAAACAAAATATGGATTATTGGCTCAGCACCTGTGGCTCAAGTGGCTAGGGAGCCAGCCACATACACCTAAGGTGGCAGGTTCAAATCCAACCGTCCCGCCAAACAACAATGATGGCTGCACTAAAAAATGGCCTGGCATTGTGGCGGGAGCCTGTGGTCCCAGCTGCTTGGGGGGTGGAAGCAGGAGACTCGCTTGAGCCCAGGAGTTGGAGGTTGCTGTGAGTTGTGATGCCACAGCACTCTACCCAGGGCAACAGCTTGAGGCGCTGTCTCAAAAAAAAAATATATACGGATTATTATTCAGCTGTGAATAATTCCTACAAAAAGAATGAAGTTCTTATATATGCTACAACAAGAATAAATCTTTAAAAGATTATGATAAGTAAAATAAACTAGACACTAAAGAACAAATATTTGTATGATCTCTACTCATATGAGATGCCTGGACAGGCAAATCCATAGAGACAGAAAGTAGACTAGAGGTTACCAGGGTCTGGGAAAGTTGTTATTTAATGGATTCAGAGCTGATGCTTGGGATGATAAAAATGTTTTGGAAACAGTGGTGATGGGTTATATAATATAACCATGCTGTCAGTGTACTTAATGCCACAAAACAGTATCCCTAAAAATGGTTAAAATAGCAAATTTTATGATATTTCACCACAGTAGGAAAAAAAATGTAAATTTTTTAGACAAGAAAAGCCAGTAAATTTATACTGCTAAATAACTCATATACCATGATCTATTTTGATCTTTCCTAATTTTTGCTAGTTCACTCTCATCATTTCTTTCATGTGGTCAGAGATCCTGGTCCTCTCTGTTGTCTTAAACTGTACCAGATCCACGTTTCTTAGAGGTAAGAACTATTGTGATCCATAATTTGAATAAACAATTTCTCCTTGGGCTTAAATCCTCAGTAAAGTTGAAAAAAGAAAGAAACAAAGGAAGGAAAGAAATGAAGAAAAGGAAGGGAGATACTGTTTTAAATGTTACCACAAAAACTCATGTTTGAAATTTAATTGCCATTTTAACCATATAGGGAGGTGAACCCTTTAAGAGGTGATTAATACCATCATCACTAGACACAGGAGTGGGCTCTGATAAAAAGGTTGAGTTCAGCTTTATTGCCTCTGTCTTGTGGGCACCTATCTCCTGCCATGAGATGACCCTTACCAGATGTCAGTGCCAAGCTATTTTACTTCCTGGCTTTCAGAATCATGAGCCAAATAAATCTCTTTTCTTTATAAATTGCCCTATCTGTGGTATTATATTACATCAATAGAAAACATACTGAGACAGGAGGTCGAGAGAGGAAGGGAGCAAGGGAAGGAGGCAATAAGACAGGAAGGAAAGAAGGGGGAAGGACAGGAAAGGGACAGGGAGGTCGGAATAGAAGAGAAGTAGGGCAAGGAGGCAGGCAGAAAGGATGTATGGACAAACTACTGACTTGGTAATTTAAAAGGTTATGCAGTGTGTACCCCATGAGATTCCCGTTTCTCAAGAAAGCTTACCCTTCCCCAAGCTCCTTAGCAAACCAGGACCCATCTGCTACACATTCCATCCCCTTTGCTATAATTCATGTTCTGCTTAACAACTCCTTTTCTGGCTTGGTGCCCGTAGCTCAGTGGTTAGGGCACCAGCCACATACACCAGAGCTGGCAGGTTCAAACCCAGCCCCAGCCTGCTAAACAACAATGATAATTACAATAACAAGAACAAAAATAGCTGGGTGTTGTGGTGGGCACCTGTAGTCCCAGCTACTTGGGAGGCTGAGGCAAAGGCAAGAGAATCGCTTAAGCCCAAAAATTTGAGATTGCTATGAGCTGTGACACCACAGCACTCTACCAAGGGTGACATTGTAAGACTCTGCCTCGAAAAAAAAAAAATTCCTTTCCTTTTGGAAACCGCTCTACTCGGCAAGAGTAGAACAAAATAATCCTTCAGATACTTACTAAATCAAGCCAGAACCTGTTCCATGGTATAGCAAAAATAAAAGATCCCCAAATATATAAACCATTGAGGAAGCAGAGGCTGCCTACGCAAGGAACACATTGGGGGTGGGGGGGAAGTGAGGTTCAAGTCCCACCCTCCATTATGTAATATGAATCCTAGAACCACAACTGCAAATGAATTACTATATATTACTTTTCAATAGAAGTTCTCTAGATGCCAAAATTTAGAAACAGGCAAATAAACTTCAAACTAGATGGTTATAGTTTATGTCAGGAATAATTAGAAGACTCTCACTTTCCAAATTCTGCTACTGCTAGTCTTTAAGGAAGGAAGATGGGGAAAGAGGAAAGTAAGGAGAAAGAAGACTTACCTTTTCCCTCAGAATACATGAGAAAAGATCATCTTCCTGGCTAAAGCAATACTTATCATGACCTTATAAGCAGCTGTGATCCTTCCACCACACTGCCTTGAGAACTCTTTATAGCTGGTCAATCTAGCAGTCTTATATTCTCAAGAGTTTATTAAATAGGCGTGCCACAAAAAACTAAAATCACATTTTACTGAGAATCCTAAGGAGCTAGGAGAAGATAATCTCAAAAGTGATCTCTCTTTAGAATGCAATCTTGGAGGAAGACACAAGACCTCTCAGTTAGAATTCTGTTCAATTCATTTCCAAAGTCTTCTGCTCAACTTTAATCTTTGACTACAAAGACAATGTATAGGAACTTAGTTTAAGCCCTTGAGAAACTCTAAAAAAAACATTTGAAGCAGGTCACTGGATCAATCTAAATTGAATGGTCAGGCTACTTTTATTTCTGAAAACTACCAACAACTAGATATTAGTTAGAGGTTTTCTGTAGCCTCAGTATGTACATCTATCAAATAAGTTTTTCAGAGCACAAGAATAAGAACATGGAACAGTTTTAGACATAACCAGAGAATGCATTTCTAATTCTAGCCAGCCTTGGTTACCACCAGGGACAAAATATTCCCAGTTTATGTTTGTGTAGCTGTTCACAGATTACAAAGCACATTGCTATGCCATGTCATTTGATAAAATACCTTAAAGTAACAAGGGCCAGTATTTTGCTAAAATGTCTTACTGACATAGGGTAAGTATCAGGACAGTCACATTTCCCAGCTCCTATCTAAACCTTTTCACATTAATAAAAAGTTTAGCAAGGATAAGAGATTTATCCAGGGTCATCCAGTAAATGGATGACTGTGAACAAACCTATCATCACAGAGACTATCTCTACTGTCAGTGCCTCAAATATGTCTAAAGGACCCTAAATCTGTATCTTCAATCAAACATGTGAATGCATGAACTCTCTACCATCTGAGATCCAGACAGCTCCATGTTCATATCCCAATACCTTAAATACAACATGCCACCTCCCCATCCAGACATTCCTATTCTTTCATTAGTACCAACATTCTCTGACATCCAAGCACCCAAGCATGATTTCAATTTTGACTCTCCACCATCCCCTTACCAATGGCTTTCTTAAATCACTCCAATTCTCTTCAAGATATACTGACCACAAATACATCTGTCTTTGTCTTCCCACTTTATCAGTTCTTACTTGCCCCTCATCATTCTATATTTACCATTCTAATATTTTTCCTATAGTCTTCCTGTCTTTAGCCTCTCTTTCCTAGTTCTTAGGCCCCATTTTAAAATTATTCTCCCTAACCCACAACATCATAGCAGTACTGTGCTCCTAATCCCAAACATCTCTTAGATAATGTCCAAAAATACTCAGACACTCTACTAAGGATCTCCAATGGTGAGTCTCTGACCTTCATGTCTTTGCTCACATTTCCTTTTCCTTCTCCCCAATCCCGTTTCCATTACCAGATTATAAAATCTTTGACAATAGCCATCATATTTCATGTTTATTTCTTTTTTACAGTGCCAAAAGTAGGCATCCAGAAAACAGTTGGCTGATGATGAATGGGAATCCCCTAAAACCGTATGTCCTATAGTTGCAAGTGCAACATTCCTCATATACAATAAGAACATTACAAAGAAGTCATTCAATATGCAGTATATTTTCTGAGCATCTTTTATGTGCTCTGAAGTATCTTATTGAAGCTTGTCAATTTGAGTCTTCACTGTGGATACATAGTAAAAATATTAAGAACTGTATCCCTGGCTGAGTGAGGTGGCTCACACCTGTAATTCCTAGCACTCTCAAAGGCCAAGTCAGGTGAACTGCTTGAGCTCAGAAGTGTGAGACCCTATCTCTACTAAAAATAGAAAAACTAGCCAGGCATTGTGCTGGGTACCTGTAGTTCCAGCTACTAGGGAGGCTGAGGCAAGAGGATCTCTTCAGCCCAAGAGTTTAAGGTTGCTATGAGCTATGATGATGCCACAGCACTCTACCCAGGGTGACAGAGTGAGACTCTGTCTCAAAAATTTAAAAAAAAATTGTACTCCTGAATTTTTTTTATAATTTCCAAGAAGAATGCTGTTTGAATTTTAAAGACCTGAGATAATTCATGTCTAGGGATGAGAAGAAGTATGATTAAATTTTATTTGAATCAACTGAATCCACGCACCTGGGTGCTGTATGTTACATTGTTCTCTCTCTCACATTTCTGAATTCAAACAAAATATTTTATCTGGAATGTAAAAGACTTGAGTTTTAAAGAACACATTTGTTTTCTGAACCATTCTGCAGAAATCTACACAATGTAATGTACACTTAAAGGCAGCAGCATCTCTCTGTGCCTGAAAAGTAAGGAAAAAAATAAACACAGGCAGCAGCATAAAAACAAACAGCAGTGTAGAGCACACTTGAACACACAGCAAGATTCCAGTGAAACATCCACTGCTGGACACTCTTCACACACCCTAACAACTTTGGTGTTCATGCTATCAGGAATCTGAGATTTTTTTCAAAACTTACTGCTTTCCTCTCTCTTGTCTTAGATTGACATTTTTTTTAATTTAATTTTTTTTTTTTTTTTTTTGTAGAGACAGAGTCTCACTTTATCGCCCTTGGTAGACTGCCGTAGCATCACACAACCTCCAACTCCTGGGCTTAGGCAATTCTCCTGCCTCAGCCTCCTTAGTAGCTGGGACCACCTTCTTGTTGCAGTTTGGCTGGGGCCAGGTTAAAATCTGCCATCCTCGGTATATGGAGCCAGCGCCCTATCCACTGAGACACAGGGGCCGACCAGATTGACACTTTCATAAGTATTTTTTTTGTGTGTGAAATAGGCTATGTTATCAGTATAAATTGTACACCAGCTGGTACAGAGGTTATGGACACAGGGATACAAGAGGTTTTGAATATGGTTTGTAGTCATTTCTGTCTCTCTCTCTCTTTTTTTTTTTTCTGGTCAATCCTGAGAAAGGCTCAGTGTCTCTTTGGCTCTACTATCCCTAAAAGGCTTACTCTCTATGAGGAACAAACTCTAGATAAGAAGTTTTGCCTTGTGATTATTTGCAATTTCATTCCAGATTCTCACTTACTTTCTTTTATGTCTTAATGAAAGAGGTTTATCCCTTTACTTTTCAGGGATATTGTGATTCACAATACAGTTATTTTTGAAGTAGCTAGCCCTTCCACAAAACATACACTCAATAAATGGTGGTGGTTATTTTTATTCTCAAGTTCCTTCCTTGGTATGTTTTTCTTGAGATGTTGCTATTATTAAGGTATAAATTCAAATTCAACTCAGAATCCTAGACTGCCTAAATTACACATTTAATTATCACCAAGAAACTAGCTAGAACTAGGCTGAATAACAGATACTCTCAGGGCCAAGTGCTGCAGGAGGCCTCTTTGAATCTAAAGAGTTCGAGACCAGCCCAAGTGCCACAGCAAGACCCTCCCCCCCCCACTGTCTCTAAAAAATACAAAAGTTAGCTAATCATTGTAGCCTGTGCCTATAGTTCCAGCTACTTGGGAGCCTGAGGCAGGTAAACTGCTTAAATCCAGAAGCTTAAAGTTGAGGAGAGCTAATGATACCACTACATCCAGCCTGGGTAACAGAGAGAAACCTTGTCTTACCAGAAAAAAAAAAAAAAAAAAAAAAAGAACAACTGGGCAATACAGATCATTTGACACTCATATTCTTGCATTGAATATTATGAAGGTGAATGTCAATTATGCTAGTTTAATCAGTAGTATAATCTTTGGACTCACAAGGTAATTCATAATGCTGCAAACTAGTCTCTAATTGGCAGATAAATTAAAGAGATCATTGCTATTAGTGTTCCAACAATTACATATGATTTATCATTTTTCTTCCTTTCTTTCTTTCTCTTTTTTGAAACAGTGTCTTGCTATCGCTGGGGCTATAATGCAATGGCCTCAGCCTAGCTCATAGAAACTTCAAATTCCTGGGCTCTAGCAATTCCTGGGCTTCAGTCTCCCGAGTAGCTAGGACAATAGGCCTACATCACCACATCCCGCTAATTTTTCTATTTTTAGTAGAGACAGGGTCTCACTCTTACTCCAGCCAGTCTTGAACTCCTTGACCTCAAGCAATCTTCCCACTTCGGCCTCCCAGAGTGCTAATATTATAGGCATGAGTCACCAGTCCCAGCGATTTATGTAGTTGTAGTTTTCATAGTTAATGGCTTCACCATGGAGTTAGAGCAATTTGAGGGAACAGACTTCCATAAAATGTGTATATATGTCTATAATACCTTACAGTTTCTAATAAACAGAAGACAGAGTAACAAAGTTTAATCTATAACATAATTGTTTCAAAGGGGGTGAGAATAAATCAAAGAAGGTAGACTATTCCAAGTGCTGAGAAAACACAGCATTTAATAAATCAGCAGTTATCAGAGAAAGAGAAGTACAGAGAGTAACCAGAATCTAGTCCTATCCGTCTATCAGGCACACACTATTCTTATTATTTCTCCAATTTAAGGAAAGAATAAATTGATTCAGCAGTAATTTGTTAATTTTAAACTTGGGAGTTTCTACAACCAGCAAATTATTACACTAAGCTAAGCTATAAAACAAAGGTAACAGGGACCTAACAAGTACATATACTCTTCTATGACTATGTACATTTTAAAATGAATACAAGGTTAATTGAAGATTTTTTTTTTTTTTGAGACAGTCTTACTTTTGTCTCCCTCGGTAGAGTGCTATGGTGTCACAGCTCACAGCAACCTCCAACTCTTGGGTTCAAGTGATCTCTATGCCTCAGCCTCCAGAGTAGCAGGGTCTCGGGTGCCTACTACAACGTCGGCTATTTTTAGAGACGGAGCTCATGCATCTAACCACCCCAGCCCCCAGAGTGCCAGGATTACAGGCATGAGCCATCTCACCCAGCCTTTTAACTGAAGATTTAAAGCAGAAGTCTCAAACTAGACTCCAGCAAATCAGTCCACAGATGTTTTGTTTAGCCCACACATTAGTGTTTTTAAAATTTTAACTGCCAGCACTTAACTTGAAAATTTCATGTGAAATTACACGTAAAATTTCTGAGTTTTATATCAAATGCCACTCTCTTGGGGCAAAAAAAATCAAATCTGACAACAGGTACAATATTCCCAGTAAGATATCTGATCACCTTAACTAAAGAGAGTTATCCCATTCACTCATTCATTAGAGTTTCACTCTGTTGCTCAGGCTAGAGTACCATGGTGTCAGCCTACCTCATAGCAACCTCACACTATCGGCTGGGCTCAAGCAATCTTCCTGACTCAGCCTCCCAAACAGCTGGGACTACAGTTGTGTGGCACCACACCCTGCTAATATTTCTATTTTTAGTAGAGACAGGGTCTCACTCTTGCTCAGGATGGTCTTAAACTCCTGAGCTCAAGTGAAGTTCCTGCCTTGGCCTCCCAGAGTGTTAGGATTACAAACCTGATCCACTGCTCCAGATGGAGTTTGTTTGTTTCCTATCTATCAATCAAGATAGAATCTGACTCTGTTCCCCTGGTAGAGTGCTATGGCATCATAGCTCACAGCGACCTCCAACTCCTGGGCTCAAGCGAGTCTCCTGCCTCCACCTCCCAAGTAGCTGGGAATACAGTTTCCCCTTTAAATTGGTCTGTGCTCTCTAGCTTGCACCAGTCTCCACTCAGTAACACTTTATAGATGGGGAATCTAAGCTAACTCAAAACCACAGAACTAGCAAAACATGTTTGTTCATAGCTGGGCATGGTGGCCCATGCCTGTGATTCTAATACTCTAGGAGGCCAAGGCAGGGGGGATTGCTTGAGGCCAGGAGTTTGAGATCAGCTTGAGCAAGAGCAAGACCAAGACCCTCCCTGTCTCTACAAAACAAAAAATTAGCTGGGTGTGGTGGCACCTGCCGATAGTCCCAGCTACTCAGGAGACTAAGGCAAGAACTCTGCTTGAGCCTGGGTATCTGAGGATTCAGTGTGCTGTGAAGATGCCACTACACTCTAGCCTTGATAAGAGAGACCTAGTCTCAAAACACAACAACCAAACAAAAACCCTGTCTATTTGTGAAATATTGCTAATTTCAGGGCTTTCACTCTTTTTTTTTTTTTTTTGGTAGTTTTTGGCCAGGGCCGGGTTTGAACCCGCCACCTCCATATGGGGCCGGCACCTTACTCCTTGAGCCACAGGCGCCACCCAGGGCTTTCACTCTTAACAGCTCTACCACTAGATCTCCAAATAAAAGGTACTATAGTTAATGTTAAAAGAGGCATTTAAAAAACCTGTACATGAATGTTTCTAGCAGTTTTATTTAAAAAAAAAAACTGTAAACAACACAACTGTCCATCAACTGGGAAATGGATCAAGCAATTTTTGTAAAATTTGTTTTATAAACAAAACACTCATACAGTTACAAAGACTCAACTGATAAACTACACATCACCTCAAAATCATTATGTTAAGTAAAAAGTCAGAATCAAAAGTCAACACATTCTGTGATTGCATTTATATGAAATTCCAGAGAAGACAAAACCATAGTGACACAAAATAAAAATCAAGAGATCTGGGTCAGAGTAGAGGGGAGAAGAATGACTACAAAAGAGACATGAGGGAACTTCGTTTATGTAAGTTATACTTCAATAAGGCTAAGTTTTAAAAAGCAGTGTTTATGAAATACTGGAAAACTATAGAAAAGAATACTACCAACTCTACTTGGGGAAGTTTGAGAAAGCTTTAGGAAAAAGTAAATTGGATCTTATTATAGAACAATTTTTAAGTGCCTAGGAAGGAGAAAACAGGGTATATAAGTCACATTCTATGCTGTAGCCTACAGAGAAGTGGCAACTTTGAAAACAAAGGAAAATGTTTCATAAAAAGAAATTCACAGCCAGGCACAGGGGCTCACACTTGCAATCCTAGCACTCTGGGAGGCAAGGCGTGTGGGTTGCTTGAGTTCAAGACCAGCCAGAACAAAAGCAAAACTCTGTCTCTACTAAAAATAGAAAACCTGAGGCAAGAGGATCACTTGAGCCCAAACTGGAGGTTGCTGTAGAGTCATAGGACTCTACACAGGGCAACAGCTTGAGACTCTTGTCTCAAAAAAAAAAAAAAAAAAGAAATTCACAGCTGGCCAGGCATGTTAGTTCATGCCAGTTATCCTAGCATTCTGGGAGGCCGAAGGGGGTGGATAAGCAGACTGCCTGAGCTCAGGAGTTTGAGACCAGTCTGAGCAAGAACAAACCCCATTTCTATTAAAAATAGGAAAAAAATCCAAGCCAGGCATTGCTGTGGCCCTTATTCCTCCCTATACCATCAAGAATCTGGAGTTGCAGCTACTCAGGAAGCTGAGATAAGAGGATTGCTGAAGCCCAAGAGAGTTTGAGGTTGCTGTGAGCTAACATGTCACCGCACTCTACCCAGGGAGACTGAGTGAGATTCTTTCTCAAAATAAAAATTAAAAAAAAAAAGAAATTCATAGGGATGGATAGGATGGATAATTCATATGTAAATAGGTATCAAAGACTTACTGATCTTACAAGAAAAAACCAACTCGGCTTGGCACCTGTGGCTCAAGTGGCTAGGGCGTCAGCCACAAACACCTAAGGTGGCAGGTTCGAATCTAGCCCCAGCCCGCCAAAACAACAATGATGGCTGCAACCAAAAAATTGCCGGGTGCTGTAGCAGGTGCCTGTGGTCCCAGCTACTTGGGAGGCGGAGGCAGGAGACTCGCTTGAGCCCAGGAGTTGGAGGTTGCTGTGAGCTGTGATGCCATGGCACCCTACCCAGGGGGACAGCTTGAGGCTCTGTCTCAAAAAAAAAAAAAACCAACTCATAAACATTTATTGGTACTTATATGCAAAATAAGCAGACAGTGTCAAAGAATTTCTTTTGTTTTGCTTTTAAACAAAGGTTAAGAATCAAAAAGAAACCCAAAGGGATTGGGAGGTGAAATAAAAGGCAAGGGACACAAAGTGCTGGGGATCAAAGTTGCCCTGGTATGAAAAGATTAGAAGAGAGAAGGAAGGAGATAAGTCAGACCTTGAATAGAGACTAGAAGAAAACCTAAAAACTAGAGGAAGAAATCAAACAAGTAAAGTCAGACCTGACAGTGTATAACAGGCCCAAGAGAATTAGAGGACAAACTAAAAGCAAAAAGTGTTCTTTCCTCCTAAATCTTCTAAATCAGTTTCCTCCTTTTCCATCCTCCCCCCCCACCTCTGCCTTAGCTCAAACCTCTTATCTAGTCCCATTCACCCTACACATTTTTTATACCTTTTATACCTCTTCAAATAAACTACAATTTTTCCTTCACTAATCTTCAAAATTCAGCTCAAATGCCACCCCTTTTCTGTAAAACTTCTTCAACTTTCCCAGGCAGAGTTAGCAGTTCTTCTCCCATATTTTCAGAACATTTTGCTCTGAAAAATTGTAACACTGGACTCTCATGTCTGTCTCCTTTCCTAGTATATGGAGAACTTTAGTACAGGAGTCAATCAAATGAATAAAAGCCTACTAAAAAGCAGTTCAAAGAACTGTACAAAGCCAGCTCATTTTACAGAACACAAATAAGATCCTAGAAGCCTTCCTGTCTTAATGCTTTTTTTCCATTTAATTATTTATTTATTTAGACAGAGTCTCATTCTGTGGCCCTTGGTAGAGGGCTGTCACATCATAGCTCACAGCAACCTCCAACTCTTGGGCTTAAGCGATTCTCTTATCTCAAGTTCCCAGCACAACGCCAGCATTTTTTTTTTTTTTTTTGGTACAGACAGGGTCTCAACTCTGGCTCAGGCTGGTCTCAAACCTTTGAGCTTAGGGCAAAGCCTTCCTGTTTTAAAAATATTCTATAGTGAATCTTTTGAACAAAGTATACCCACCCTAACCCTAATTCCTCCCCATACCACTAAGAACCATTTTGGAAATTTTATTTTTATAGTATCGTAAATTTCTCAATGAATGCCAAGCCTATATAATAGAGGTGAAAATTCCATCAGGAATGGGGTATAAAAGACAAAGAAGGAACTTCCTTTAAAAAATGAAAGGAGCACTATAAACCCTCAAAGATAAAACATTACACTGAACAAAATAAACGTACAACAAGAATCTGAAGAAAATTGAAGGATAAGAAATCAGCAAGATCATAAGACTTCCAATACTCAAAGATAAATAAGTTAAAAACAAGACTTAGTAACAAAATGTGTACAAGTGGTTTTGGCGTTGAAAGGACAGAATAATGGGATGACGAGAGTTGCCAAGAAGTAAAAAGGAAAGTAGTAGTTTAGAGAGTTGTTGAAAGAAGAGTTTTCCAATATAGATTTTGGAAGAAAGGCCATGAATTGGTGAAAATATACATAAGGCTTGGCTGATAAATGGTAACGTAGCCACAAAGTACTACGCAGTACCCTGCATTGAACTCTGTCCAAGTCTAGCCTACCCAACAGGGGTGAATCACATTTACCTAGCAAGCATGACTTTACAGTGCTCCCTTGAAAAAGAGATCCTGCTATACAGATGAACAATGATTCCAAACGTGTATTCTTAACATTTTCCAAACATCTAGAAACCAAGTATGCCAAGAACTAATGACAAATCCAGAGAACAAAGCACATAGCCAGGTGTTGTGGCAGGAGCCTGTAGTCCCAGCTACTTGGGAGGCTGAGGCAAGAGAATCGCTTAAGCCCAAGAGTTTGAGGTTGCTATGAGCTGTGATGCCACTGCACTCTACTGAGGGCGACGTACGTAGTAAGACTCTATCTCAAAAAAATAAATAGATAAATAAAAACAAAGCACAACTTTTTTTTTCTTTTTGCCCCTGGCAAAAGTATTCCACAAATCTAATTAATAGAATTTATCAGGAAAAAAAATTAATAAAATAAGTAAAATAATTAAACTAGCTTCTCTACAAACTTTATTCCTACCTCAGCCTTCCAAGCAGCTAGGACTATAACTGTATACCACCACAGCTGGCTAATGTTTTATGCTTCATAGAGACAGGGGTCTTGATACATTGGCTGAGGCTGGTCTTGAACTCCTGGCTTCGAAGGAGCCTCCCACCTTAGCCTCCCAAAGTACTAGGATTACAGGGATGAGCCATCATGCATAGCCTGAAGCATTGGTTTATATAGTCTGCCATACCTTAACATGTTAAGTACTTAAAACCCAGTGACAGATGACTTAAGAACTGGGGTTTATAAGCTAGTCAAGGAAGCACAACTTGTTCTTTATTTTATAAATAAAGTTTTATTGGAATACAGCCCAAACATATTTTTCTACGCCAATTTCATGCTACAAATTAGTTAGGTAGTTGTGATAGATTCTTTATAGAAAGAAAAGTCTGGCAACTCGTCTTAGAAGCAGAACTAACAACCTTGAAATATCTGTCTCGTCTAAGAGTTTCTCTTGAGCTACTGAATTTGGTGAAAGTATCAGTGAATTCTTCCCCAAAACATCCAGATAGAAACCCACATGGATACAAGCTGCCAATTCATTTTAAAATCATGTAACTGCCAATCCTGACTAAAAATTGGGCTTTAAAGCCGAAAATGAATTTAATTCTCTTCTCTCACTTTTTCTTTATAAGACATTTCTCACTCTGTTGCCCAGGTTAGAGTACAGTCAAATCATCAGAGGTCAGTGCAACCTCAAACTCCTTGGCTCAAATGATCCTCCTGCCTTAACCTCCTCAGTAGTTGGGATGACAGGTGAATATTTGAGACTGCAGACAAGTTAATTTTTGTACTTTATTTACTTTGAGACGGAGTATCACTCTGTGCCCTCGGTAGAGTACCATAGCTCAAGTCCAAACTCTTAGGTTCAAGAGATCCCCTTGCCTTAGCCTTCTGAGTAGCTGGGACTACAGGCACCCATCACAAAGCCGAGCTAATTTTTCTTTTTTTTTTCTTTCCTTTTTCTTTTGAGGCAGAGTCTCACTCTGTGGCCCTGGGTAGAGTGCCATGGCATCATAGCTCACTGCAACCTCAAACTCCTGGGCTCAAATGATTCTTTTCCCTCAAGCCCCTCAAGTAGCTGAGACTACAGGGACCTGCCCATACCCGCCCCCCCCACACACACCGTTTCTCTATTTTCTTTTTGGAGACAGTCTTACTTTGTCATCCTGAGTAGAGTGCCATGGCATCACAGCTCCTGGCAACCTCAATCTCTTGGGCTCAAGCGATTCTCTTGCCTCAGCCTCCCCAGTAGCTGGGACTACAGGCACCCACCACAACGCCCGGTTATTATTAGAGACGAGGTCTCGCTTTGGCTCAGGCTGGTCCGAAACCTGTGAGCTCAGGCAATTCACCTGCCTTGGACTCTCAGAGGTAGGATTACAGGTGTGAGCCACCTCACCCGGCCCTGTTTTTCTATTTTTTTTAATAGAAAAACTTTTACTCATGCTGCTCTGCAACTCCTGAGCCTGGGCGATCCACGGCCTCCCAAAATGCTAGGGTTACAGAGGTGAGCTACCACACCCAGCCTGTATTTTTTATTTTTGGAGATGGGGTCTTGCTCGTGCTCAGGCTGTTCTCATGTTCCTGGCCTCTGGCAATCCTCTGTTCTTGGCCTCCTAAAGTATGGGGATCACAAGTGTAAGCCACCACTCCTGGCTAAGTTCTCTTAATCTTTTAAAAACTGTGCTACATTAATAAAATCAACATGCAAACTCATTATAATCCCTTACCTTTTGTATTTAATTCATCATCACCAGGAACCATTCTAGTTATTCCTTTAATCCTTATCCTTACACACACATCCAACTGGTAAACTAAACAGACACTGTTTTTATAAAAGTTAGTTTTCACATGCTGTGACAGACAGAATCAGATGGTAAGTGGAGTATCCAGAATCACCCCTGGAAGCCAGATGCTTTTATGCTTACTAGTCTAAAAATTCCAAATCCTACATACCAGTTGGATGAAAGAATTTCAAGTAAGTTCTGTTGAATCCATTTGCCATTCTTAGAGTAAGAGAATATATGATATACTAATTGACTTTATTAACCAGTGCAACAATGAAAACTGCCTTGAATAAATGTTCTAGGTTTCAATGAAACAAGTTTTTGTTTTAATTTTAGGTACATTCTCTGTTATAACTATGCATTGTACAGAGCTAGGGTTAAAAAAGCAACACAACACTATCTGATAAAATGAGAACTAGTAAAAAAAAAAGTCAGTTTCTTTTTCTTTTTTTTTTTGAGATGGAGTCTCACTTGGTCACCCTTAGTATAGTGCTATGGCATCTTAGCTCACAGCAACCTCAGACTCTTGGGTTCAAGTGATCCTCTTGCCTCAGCTTCCCAAGTAGCTGAGACTACAGGTGCTCACCACAACACCTGGCTATTTTTTTTTTTAAGAGATGGGTCTTTCTCTGGCTCAGGCTGGTCTCGAACCTGTGAACTCAGGCAATCTACCTGCCTCGGCCTTCCAAGTGCTGGGATTACAGGCTTGAGCCACCACACCTGGTCAAAAATTTATTTACTGTAAAAGTTACACTTAAAACCTAGAACCTAGGCTCGGTGTCTGTAGCTCAAGCAGCTAAGGTGCCAGCCACATACACCAGAGCTGGCAGGTTCAAATCCAGCCTGGGCCTGCCAAACAACGACAACTACAACCAAAAAATAGCTGAGCATTGTGGCGGGCACCTGTAATCCCAGCTACTTAGGAGGCTGAGGCAAGAGAATCGCTTAAGCCCAGGAGTTGGAGGTTGCTGTGAACTGTGATACCACGGCACTCTACCCAGGGTGACAGTTTGAGGCTCTGTTGGAAAAAAAAAAAACAACTATAGAGTCTATCAAATAATCAGGGATTTTATTTTTAACAGAACCGTGAGCAGTCATACCAAACTAACCCCCCCCAAAATGAATGTTATTTACCAATTATTGTTTTTCTTCAGTTAACAAAATAGGAGATAATGCAAATTATTAAATAAATATAGCTAACTATTAGCCCTTTCATAATATATATAAGGCACATTCCTACCCCTAAGTACTTAACCAAAGAGGCATCAATAATCTGGAAGCTTTGAGGATACCAATGTAGTCACAGGTTGCAAGCTGACATTACTACAAGCCTAAATTAAACATTTAACAAGGCAACCATGATACCAAAATAATCACGATGCAATTAAAGTAAAATAAGTAGTTTTCTAATTATTCATACCACCATTGGTGTATCTTCCAGCTACTCTGCTGAATAGGAAAAAAATATTTAAAGGTACAATCAAGTAACACAACCAGCTTACTACAGATGAGATTAACACATAAGTCTTATTTTCTGCTTTTTTAAAAGAAATCAGCCCTCGATCCTACTTCTCACCTGCAGGGTATTAGAGAGACAAAGCCGTAAAGAACCTTCAAATTTAAATAATTTTCTCAAAGCTTAGTTTTCTCATGAAGTCGACTCATGTGAGCTAACAATTTATGTGGGCAAATTACTACTAAGACTAGGAGTAGCAGAAGGTATCTGATGAAAAAATGCAAACTCCGCCCAGTCTTCAAACTTTCTTGGCTTTTCTAGTCCTGTTTCCTTTACAACATTCAAAAAAGCAAAACTTCCCTCTCACTGCCTGCCTCTATCTGAGGCCCAGTGCAGAAACTCAGACCGCTAGCTATCCAAGTACCTCCTTAAGGAAGTCTTAAGGTTCAATCCAGTTCAGAAACAGAAAGGCTTGCTTTCTTGGGTTAAACGATTACAGGGTTTGGAGGCCAGGTTTGTCAGAGAGCGTAGGGTCGAGAAAGGGAGAATCCAGGGACTGAGATCCATCTAGTCCCCGGAACCACCCCCAGGGGAGGCTTCACTGCCCTCGTACTTCCCTGCCTCCTCAGCTCAAGTGAGGAAAGCGGTGGGTCGGGGTCAGGATCCCCTGAACTACTCCTCAGTCTGATCCGACTCGCCTTCGGACACCGGACACTACCCCGGCCCGGCTCCCTTGCCCTTTGCCCTGTCTCCTCCCCTCTCAGTGACCCACCACCACATATCCCCTCCCATCTAACATGGCCGCCCCACCTGGCCCACCCCCAACACAGCCGAACATTTTGGGGACGCGAAGGCACCGCCTCTCCCCGCCTATTGGTGCGGCAGCCTCCATTCGCCTTTTCCATTGGACAGCATAGCCTGCCACTCAACTTCAGGGCTCCGCCTCTGAGCCGCTTCAAGCTGCTTTGAGAAGACATATAAACAAATCCCGAGAGGGAGGCCCCTCTCGCCCGTCGCCTCTGGGGCGGGGACGGAAAGGGGAGCGGCTACCCCCCAGACACCCTGCCTGGACCCCCCCTCCACCGCCAGCCCGCGCCTCCTTGTCTCCTGCCAGCCTGGCTCCAACCTCCGCTGCCCCGGCCCTTCCTCACACGCCCCTCTCTCCTCCTCCCCCGCCAGCCTCGCCTCCCCTCCCCTCCCGGGCCCCTCCCACCCGCTCCCTTCTCTGACAGGCCGGTTGCCGGCAGCCGCGGCCCGGGGCGCAGAGACAACGGGGAAGGGCCAGGCGGACAGGCAGAGTGGACACCCAGTGCTGCCCATTCCTGGCCTAGCCTGCTACCCGCCCGTAGGGTCCCATCTATCGCCGCCCCGCGCTTTTATATAACCGTCCCAGGGCAGGGGTGGGGGAGGGGAACGGAGTCCCCGTGACCCAGAGGTGGTGTCCCGCGGCCCGCGCGCCCCCAGACCCGGCCCTGGTCCCGGCCCCCGCCCCGCGCCGGCCCAGCCCAGAGCCCCGGCGCTGCTGCCTTCTAGGCCAGCGGACCTCCTCCGCCCCCTGCTCGTCTCGTCCCCCAGCCCAGATCCCTAAGGGCTCTGGGCAGCGGGCAACGGTGCTCACCTGTGACCGTGGAGGCGGCTCAGGGGCTGGGTCCAGTTCCGCTGCAGGGGCCACGGCCCCTCTCCATGCTGCCTCGGGTTTGTTTTGTTTATGTCCTTCCTGACGGGTTCCCGGAAATCGCGTGACTCGCCCCCCTCACGTGGGCCGCGGCGAGGAGGAGGAGGGAGGCGGGGGCCCGCCGGCCTTGGGCCAATCGCGAGACGCTCTGCAGCTCGGCCAATCAGGGCCTCGGTCCGGCAGGGCACCCCTGTCACGTGTCGCCGGAGGGGCGGGTTGCCGGGAAAAACCAGGAAGAGAGGGCGGAGCCGGGGTTCGGCGCCGGCAATTGCGGCGTGGGTGTGGGCTGTCTCTGATACCCAGCCACAATCTCGTGTTTGTCAAGGATGCTGTTTTTATAAAGGCTTTCTTATCCAGCGTTTGATTTGGTTTCAAAACTACGCGCCGAGGCCTGAAGTCACAGTTTGCCTATTATACAGTTTAAGTTCGCTAAAACTTGACGGCTAAGGGACCAATACCTTAATTAGTAGCGGGATTGTATTCACGTTGTTTTAGGGACGACCTTTCCATTTGAACAATTTTTAAAATTTTTATTTTTGTAACTCATATTCACCTCTAATGTACGTTTTAATTCAGAAAGACTGACTGCTTTTAGTTGTTCATTCACTGATTCTGCTAATATTTATTGAGCGCGTTTAACCAGACACAGGATCAGACAGCATGCACCTTTAAGAAAGAGACTTCAAAATTGTACAAGAAGCGCCGAGACGAACAAGTCTTTCGAACACATGGTCCTGAGATTTTCTTGTGCTTCCTAAACGTATTAATAACAATAGTGACTTTATTGAAAATGGACCATATGGTGGGCTCTTCATCTCAATTGGTTCTCCTTGCGAGCTGCCAAACGTCGGGCAACTAGTAAAAGACCTGGCTAGGATTGGAATCCTGGTCTATTACCAAAGCCTGTACTTTCAGATTTTTTTTTTTTTTTGAGACAGAGCCTCAAGCTGTCGCCCTGGGTAGAGTGCCGTGGTATCACAGCTCACAGCAACCTCCAACTCCTGGGGTCAAGCGATTCTCCTGCCACTGCCTCCCAAGTAGCTGGGACTACAGGCGCCCGCCACAACACCTGGCTATTTTTTGGTTGCAGCCGTCGCTGTTTGGCGGGGCGGGCTGGATTCGAATCTGTCAGCTCTGGTGTATGTGGCTGGCCCCTTAGCCACTTGAGCCACAGGCGCAGAGCCCAGAATGGTTATTATATTTCTTAAGGGCACAGACTTTATCTTCGGAGCATACAACAGAAATTTTGATTTAGTGAGCACAAGGAGAGGAGAATAGAGAAAGATATTTGGCTATATTCCTTCAGGTGCCAGTTTTCTCTTAGGAGTGCCTTTGAAAACATGCTCCCCTTTGCACAGACAGATTCAGGTAAGGAGTATACTGTCATTGCCGAAACTATGGACTTTGGAATTAAAAAGACTTCTACAGATCATAGTCAAGAGAGCAGGGGCTGGCATTGTTATCCTCTACTCCCATACTTGGGACATAGGTAGTCATCATATACTGGTAGAATGAATAACCTGGATTTGAATCCTTGCTCCACCACATGTAAACCAGCACAAATTACTTAACCTTTGTAAGGCTCAATTTCCTCCTAAGCACCTTATGAGGTTGATGCAAGAATTAAGCGAAATAGTTCACAAAAAGCACTTACCATACTGCCTGGCATATAGTAAGCACTTAGAGAATGGTAGTGTTATTAGACTGTTTCAAGGGCATCATTTTAAAGATCTTCAGACTTCAGGAGGTTTACAGCCACTAAAATACTTTTTTAAAATGTAGAGATGGAATCTAGGGTTATCCAGATGGGAGAGCAGTGGCTATTCATTCACATGTGCTATCACAGCTCTCTGCTGCCTCCAACTCCTGACCTGAAGTGATCCTGCCTTCTCAGCCTCCTAAGTAGCTGAGACTACAGGCACACAACCACCACACCCAGCTCTAAAATACTTTTGCACACAAAATTAATAGGTAAATATATGTAGATAACTAAAAGGAAAATAAGAGTAAACCTCTCCTCCGAATCCCCCACAATGCTAAGCACACTGTAGGGCCTCAATACGCAATGAAAGAACACTTTCCTACTGCACAGTATGTAGCAGGATTGTAGTGATTTTCTTTTTCAAATCTAAAACATACCACATTCTAATTTTTCATATCCACTGGAGTTTAAAATTGAAACTGAATAGAAAAACTAGCTTGGGAAGTTTGGGCCAGGTTCCCTCAACTTGTTCACGAGATTCGATTCATGCATTAATCTCCATGGAATGTGTGACAGACTATCCTCTCTTATAATACTGTTATTTAGGAAAGCTCCAGTCAGTGGTTAGCTCTTTCACTGTTATACTGCCCCCTGGAAAGGCATTTTCACCTCCCTTACTGGGCAGCAGTTCCTTCGGGTCAGAAAGCAGCCAGGTTCATTCCCTAGCAGGAAGTCTGCCTGCTGAAGGTACTCACTAGTGAATTACATTGGATTCCCGCCTGTGCATCTTCTGTTGTCTTGGAACAGATGGAGTTTTGGCTATTGGAGACCTTTCCATCAAGGTTTGTTAATGACTATAGTCTGCTCTGAAGTGAATTAAATCACTGGCTCCTAATTGATTTGTGTTTCTTTGGGGTTTCACCTGCCAGATTCTGCCACAGTTGAAGTTGGCAGGAAGTTGGAACTCTAAAATAGCAATGGCTTGAGGTTTACAAGGCTCTTCTTGTTCTAGCCACAAAGTAGTAACCAACTGGCATTGGGGCATCTGAAGTTTTTAACTTTGCCCCCCACCCCATGGAATAATTTACATACTGGTATAGCTGAGTCAGGAAAACATGTTTTACACATATGAAACAATGAAGAAAGAAAAAGCAATAGGTACTTAGGACTCCACTGAAATCTTAAAAATATTTATTTTTGATTAGATAACATATAAATGGTATGAAATTCAAGTTACAAAAAGGTAGTCAGTGAACATTAAGTTTCCCTCCCACTTGTTTCCTGGCCACACATATCCCCTTCTCAGAGGCAAACACAATTACTGATATTCTTTGAATCCTTCCAGACATATTCTTTGTATGTGCAGACATTTCACCCACTTTAAACCTCTATGTGTTTGTAATACTGTTCTTGGAGCCAAGATACAAATTTGAGCACTACCACTAACTGTAAGAGCCAGGGTGACCTCTTGGGGTCCCAGTACCTTCACCATAGGCATCTGGACTAAAACTACATGTTCTTTATGATCCTTCTAGCTTCAACATTGAACCTACATCCTGAGAGAATTAAAACAGTTGTGCCAGGTCCTAACTTCCCTTACAGAGTAAAGTGTGCCCGCTCTTTAAGCCTTCATTAGTGTGGATTGAGCCCTGCCTGCTGAGCACACATGGGTCTTTGCACTGAGGATTGTCCTTTCCAGTGTGTGTTTCCTTTCAGGACCTATGTGACTTGTTAAGACTTCACAGCTTCAGAAGTGAGATTCATTAACTTAAAGCTGGAAGATCTCCAGGAAAACCTGTGTTCTCCTAAAACTAAAACACTAAAACGTGGTTTGCTTCCTGAGAGAAACTGGAGTTTTGATGAAGGCAAATCTAAAAGAGATAACTGGCCAAGAATAGTGGCTCACATCTTTACTACATCTGCACTTTGGGAGGCCAGGTTGGAAGGAATGTCCAAGCCTAGGAGTTTAAGACCAGTCTAGGCAACACAATGAGACCTCCATCTCTTAAAAAAATTAACTGGGCATGGTGGTATGTGCCTATAGTCCTAGCTATTTGGGAGGCTTAGGTAAGAGGATCGCTTGAGCCTGAAAGTTGGAAGCTGTAGTGATCTATCATCATGCCACTGCGCTCCAACCTAGGCGACAGAGTGGGACCTTGTCTCTAAAAAATAAAAAATACAATAAAAGAGGTACTAATCAATGGTTGACAACTGGCATCCATCCTTCATTCATCTTGCCTAAAAAACATTCTTTGGAGAAGAAAGGTCATTACTTGCCACTGCCTGATCTCTTAATAAGACACAGTGTTCTTCATGTGACAGCTCTGAGCCTTAGTTTCTTAATTCTCCCAGATAGTACCAGGTTCAGTCACAAATACCCTTCCTTCCCTAGTCTATCTTTTATTTATTTACCCTGATTCCTTACCCCATCTCATTTCCCATACTCAGTATCAGCCTGCAGCGGGACAGAAGCCTGCTTATGGTTTGAAAGAACAGATTAACATCGAAATCCTATTCATTCTCCAAGGCTCAAGATTCCACTGCTTTCATGGGGTCTATTCTACCATGTCTATTTCTTCTCTAATTAATTTTCTTTTTTCCACCATCCAATTGCTCACTTAATGTACATAGTGCTTTGTATCATTCATATATGTTAGTATTTCTTCAGTGAAATCAAGTGTGCATGGCTTGGCGCACATAGCTCAGTGGTTAGGGCACCAGCCACAAACACTGGGGCTGGCGGGGTTGGAACCCAGCCTAGGCCTGCTAAACAAATGACAACTACAATAAGAAAATAGCCAGGCATCATGGCTGGCGCCTGTAGTCACAGCTACTTGGGAGGCTGAGGCAAGAGAATTGGTTAAGCCAGAGTTTGAGGATGCTGTCAGCTGTGACGCCGTGGCACAACTGAGGGCAATGTAGTGAGATTCTGTCTCAAAAAAAAAAAAAAAAACAAAAAAAGAAAAAAAATCAAGTGTGCATAAACACTAACATATATCCATGGAGAATGCAAAACACTTCATTTGACCTCATATCCCGCCCTATGTTTAGTGATGGTGGAGGGAGAAAATGACATTTGTTGAGTACCTAATGTATACATTGGAGACATAGTCCTTGCCCTTGAGGATCTCAGAATCTAGTGAAGGAAACTGACTTGGAAACCTGACAGTCCCACAGCAGTAGGAAGGGAGGTCTTAGCATGGTGGTTAAGAGCAGGACCCTCCTGTTTTAGTAGCACTTTTGTAAATGTACTTCCATAAATTCCTGTCTGACCCTTAATATCTGTTACAACTTGCCTCACAGGTTATTTTGAGGATTAAATGCAATGACTGCCCAATGCAAAATAGGTGCCCCTTCATTCACCTTGCCAGGAGGAATGTGCATGGAAGCTTCTTAGAAGAGAAGCAAGAGAGAAAGGAAAGTTGAATGGCAAAATGAAGGCAACAAACAGCTGAGGGGTTTAGGATCTGTTATCTTCTCAGGCAGCATTCCTGTCAAAACTGTTCTGTTCCGGCTCGGCGCCTGTGGCTAAAGTGGCTAAGGTGCCAGCCACATACACCTAAGGTGGTGGGTTCGAATCCAGCCCAGGCCTGCCAAACAACAATGACGGTTGCAACCAAAAAATAGCCGAGCATTGTGGCAGGTGCCTGTGGTCCCAGCTACTTGGGAGGCTGAGGCAGGAGACTCGCTTGAGCCCAGGAGTTGGAGGTTGCTGTGAACAGTGAAGCCATGGCACTCTACCCAGGGGGGACAGCTTGAGGCTCTGTCTCAAAAAAAAAAAAAAATTTTGTCAAATGTTTTTTTTTCGGTGTCTGTTGAGATACTTGTGTGATCTTTATCCTTCATTTTGTTAAAACTGTGGTATATAACATGGATTTGGTTATGCTAAACCATTCTTGCATTCCAGGATAAATCCCACTTGGTCATGAGTACTCATATAATCTCTTTTATGTGTTGTTGAATTTGATTTACTATTATTTTATTGAGAACTTTTGCATATATGTTTGTCAAGGATATTGGCATGTAGTTTTCTTTTTCTTTCTGTCTTTCTTTCTTTTTTTTTTTTTTCTTTTAGAGACAGAGTCTCACTTTGTTATCCTCGGTAGACTGCTGTGGTGTTATAGCTCAAAGCAAACTCCAACTCCAGGGCTTAGGTGATTCTCTTGCCTCAGCCTCTTGGGTAGCTAGGACTACA
>CAUYQV010068425.1:0-33756 GCA_963574575.1 Galagoides demidoff | reverse complement strand
GCCACCCAGGAGCCTTTGCCCACATGGTGAAGGGAGGCAGGGCAGAAAGCTGAACAAGCCTGGGTTCAGCATGAGGAAACAGCTGAGCCACCCTAGAATGCCCTTGCTCAGTGAGAACAGAGCTCTTGTGATAGTCAATGTCCATATTATGTAAGCCTCTTTTAGCCGGACATTCTGCAACATTCCGCTGAAAGCATCCTAATTGATACTTAAGAGAAAAGAGCAGAAAGATAATGCAGTGTCTACTGGTAACCTCCACAAGAACAGTCCCCATGAGGTGACAGTGGCTTGAGAAGAGTGTGAGGGGAGCAAGTGGAGATGGTGACTTCAGACCACTCTTCCCAGCAATTTTGCTGTGAAGAGCCTAAAGGCATTAGCTGGCAGCTGCAGGGAACAAGAGGTCAAGAGAGATGGTTGGAGATTGTTGGGGGGGACCTAATATAGCCACACACAAACTCTTCCCCCTCCTCCTCCTCTTGTCCTCCTAAGACAGTGGTTCTCAACCTTCCTAATGCCGCAACCCTTTAATGCAGTTCCTGTGGGTCACGACCCACAGATTGAGAACCGCTGTCCTAAGACAAAGGATCTAATTAGTTCCCCACCAAAAGTTCCTGCCAAAGGACCCTAACTTTCCAGGCAAGCTGTGGAATTCACCTAATCCAGTTACAGCCCCACATAAAAGAGGTCTCTCCCCCCACCCCCTCTTCCCCTCTTCCCCTTGCTAGACCACATTTGTGTTTCATCATTCATACCAGCGGCTAAGTGTTTATATATTGGTTTCATATTAGTCTTGAGTGCGGTGGATACTTTTTTCCCCCACTCTTGAGATACTTTACTAAGAAGAATGTGTTTCCACTCCATCCAAATAAACATAAATGATATAAAGTCTCCATCTTTTCTATGGCTGAATAGTAGTCCATGGTGTACATATACCACAGTTTGTTAATCTACTCATGGGTTGATAGGCATTTGAGTTGCTTCCACAACTTGGTGATTATGAATTGAGCTGCAGTAAACATTCTGGTGCAAATGTCTTTGCGGTAAAATGATTTTTGTTCTTCTAGGTAGATACCTAGCACTGGGATTGCAGGATCAAATGGAAGGTCTATTTTTGGTTCTTAGAGGATTCTCCATACGTCTTTCCATAAAGGTTGTATTAGTTTGCAATCCCACCAACAGTGTAAAAGTATTCCCTTTTTTCCACATCCATGCCAGCATCTGGTGTTTGGGGACTTTGTAATGTGGGCTAATCTCACTGGAGTTAGGTGGTATCTCAGAGTTGTTTTGATTTGCATTTCTCTGAAGTTTAAAGATGATGAGCATTTTTTCATGTGTTTGTTGACCATTCAATCTGTCATCTTTAGAGAAGTTTCTGTTCAAATCTCTTGCCCACATAGAAATGGTTATTTGCTCTTTTCTTATTGATTGATTTCTCTGTACATTCTAGTTATTAGGCCTTTGTCAGATTCATAACATGCAAAAATGGGCAATTGGTGGGAGGAGGGAGGACACTTGGTGAGATCTCATCTAATGTGCAAAATGTGAGAGTATTCAGCACACCCTCCTGAGAGGCGCTCCTACAACTTCAACTTTACCTTGGAAGTGAGAACAATGTAACCTAAAAATGTGTACCCTCATATTAACTTGAAATTTAAAAAAGAAAAATTATATTTTTTTAAAAAGTGGTCTCTAACTGCCCCAGGGTGCAGATGCCACCAGGTGGGTCACCATCCCGTTTCAAAAAACCTGGCCTGAACATCACCGCTCTGTCTCACTCCGGTCTCATCTCTGGGCACCACAGCTTATACCTTTCAGAGATAAGAAAGCCCACTGGGTGGTGGGAAAATTTAAGTAGAAAGGAAGGGATCAATGCTTCGGAAGATAGGATGTCCAGAAGAACAAAGGGGTCCTTATCATCAGTAGGGCACACTTTGCCCAGAGAAGAATCAAGGCAGGACTGGTGAGTACAGTTTCAGGTAAATGGGCAGACTTGATGCGGGAAATGACACTGGTCTGACCAACTGCTTCCTCTTTTAAATGAGTGTGAGGTGACCAAAATGTAGAATATTTATCAAGATCTATTTAAAACACTCCTTCCAATGTGAAGTCCTTCCTGACTTACACTCCTTCACACTCCCACCAAACTGGGTCTCTCTCTTCTGGAGTAAGCAGGTACTCTGTCTCATGTCACAGTTCCCTGCACCACCAGGAGGGACACTCCGTAAAGTCAGAGACCATCTCATTAACATCTCATCATCAGCGACAGAGTCTGGCACATGAGTTTAATGGATATACTGAATTGAAAGAGAGTCTTACTGTAAGAATGACAATTACCCCCCATTATTTGCAGAATTTGCAAATTCTTATATTTGCTAAAATTTATTTGTAAGTCCCAAATCAATATCAATTGATTTGCAGGCATTTGCAGACCTGGACAGAACCATGTGGAATTGAGTCACTGATGTACAATGTCCCCAGCTGAGGTTGAACAAGGCAGTGCCATATCCCCTTGTTTTACCTCCCAACGCCATTAAAAAGTATCATTCTCATGATCTAGTTAGTGTTATGTTTTCACATTTCTGTGCTTTTTGATGATGATTTCACTGTTTAAAATTGCCCCCAGTTGCACTATCTAGTGTTCCTAGCACAGGATGGGAGGTCCTTCAAAGAGAAAATATATGTGTTGGATAAGCTTTGCTCATGAGCGCATGAATTACAGCACTGTTGCCTGAGTTCAATGTTAATGAATCGACAGGCATGTATCAGATAAGATGTATTTAAAAAGAAGCACAAATAAAACAAGGCTATGTGTTGATCACTTGATGAACATGTGACCAGAGGTCATAGGCATCTAACCCTGTATCTCCCTTAGAAGCAATAGCTCAGTATTTGCTGACTCAGTATTTGCAGCAACTTTATAGAATGTAATAATTATCATGTATAAAGAAAATCAGCAGGATCTGTATGGAGGATGTCCTGGGGAGAAAGCTGTCCATCCACTGTAGACTTCATCTGCTGAGAGCCTTTCAGCCTGCCTAAGAAGCCAAGCGTGCCCTCACCCCCACTGTCGAAGCCAACTGCCTAGGGCACACAGCAGAGACCAGGGAGGTTAAACCTTTACCATGTGTCTTAATTTGTGCTTCCCTAGAAGCCGATCCTACAGTTAGGATTTGAGCACAAGTAGTTTGTTTAGAAGTGAATAAAGCACCAGTAGTAGGAAATTGGAAAAGAGAGACAGGGTGGGGAGGTGGCCAAGAGCGCTAGTAGAAGACACAGCATCACGCTAGTTACCACTGTGGGCCCATGGAATTTCTGCTACTAAGGAGACTGTGACCCCCAAACACAACATATTCCTGAGTCATCTCACTTAGGCTGAGGGACTTGGGGTGTTTATGTACCATCTCCCATCAGTCACTGGTGGAGGGCTGCTGTTAGGGTACACTAATGCCCCTGCACTTCCTGCCTTCCATGGGAACAGCAAACCGGGCTTGGTCAAATCAAAGGCAAAAAAAAAGCAAGAGTTTTGCAGTTACAGTGAGCCAGCATGTGCTGAGGTGGTAAGAGCGAGAGGAAGGGAACTGGCCCTGGCATACTTGCTGGCAGTTACATCATAAAAAGCCACCACTGAAAGTCTTACAGGAACTGAGACCCAGGAATGGGGCCACTTCCAGGAGAAATCTGCAGTAGATGAAACTCCTATACAGAAAGCACACACCTGCCCCCCCAAGTCCTAGAGTCTTCCTGGGCTTTCTGTAATTAGCTAATTCAAGGGCAATTCCCACTAGTTTTAAGTCAAAGTCAGGTTTTATGGTATTTCTGAAGGAATCTGGGGATACACAAGGTTATTTACCTTCTTCTTTAGGAGAAGCAAGATGAAAAGCTCACTTGCATATTTAATGATCAAAAGAGGCCTTTTCCCTAGAATAGCAGGTGACAGAAGAGAACAGGACAGTTTCCAGAAAACACAGGAAGACTGGGACTTCAAAGGAAGTGCTCTCACCATCATAGACTAGTTAGTTCCCTGGTGACCAAAGAAAACACATATCTCAGCCCAAGAGCCTGCTGGTACCAGGCGTCTCCTTCCACCACCATCAGTGCCCACCACCCCATCCACTGCCATACCAACTGAGGAAGGGACGCTCCATCTCACAAGAGGAGCTGGAGGCTGGGAGGGTGGGAGAGGTGCCACCTTACTCTCCGTAGGGCATCATGATAATCGGTAGAAGATGAAGCAAGAAAGACGACAGTTCCTCCATCACAATCGGTGACTGTGTTGCCAGGCTTCAACCCCACCAAGAATATTTCTCCCGTCATTTTTATTTCTACTAACTTTCCCAGTTCACAGTGCCTTTGGGAAATGGACAGAAAAACTGGATGGACAACACAAGCCTCAGGAGCCACCATGTGGGTCGACAGCCATTAAACCATACCCTTGGTGAGCTGAGTGGTGGAGTACATCAGAGTTCTGTGAGGAGGGACCCCCAGGACCACCACAATGAGGAGGACCCCCAGCATCCACGCTGATGGAGGCACACTCATCCGTACACAGGTGGTACTTGGCACTATGCAAAGGACCAGCCAGAGACCAGGGAGTGGACAGCAAGAGCCAAAATTTTCACCATGCAGCCAAGACAGACCTAGGCAAAAATCCCAACCTCAACACTTCCAAGTTGGGTGGCCATGAGGAGGTGACACAGACTGAGGCTGAGAGCTACGTCTATCTCAGCAGCCTGAGTCCCAGAAGAACCTCTAGGTCAGTTGGATAAGCATCAGGATATTACCTAGAAGAACCAGGAAAGGGACTCAGGCTGCTGACAGAGACATAGCTCTCAGCCTCAGTTTCTTCATTTTCAAGATGGAGGTAAAACCACACACTACTATTTCAGAGGATCGCCATTTCTTCATTCAAAATAGATACGGGTGTTATCATACGAGCAAACTTTGGAAGCACTATGATAAGAGAAAGAAGTCGATCACAAAAAGCCATGTGTTGCACAGTTCCATTTATACCAAATGTCCAAAATAGGCAAATCCGTAGAGACAGAAAGTAGATTTACGGTTGCCAAGGACAGGGAGAGACTGGGGGGAAATGGAGAGCAACTGGCAATAGATACAGAGTTGCTTGGGGGCTTGCGGGGGAGGGGGGGTTCTCCTTTTTTTTTTTTTTTGCAACAAGGTCTCACTCTGTTGCCCAAGCTAGTGTGCGGTGGTATCACATAGCTCACAGCAACCTCAAACCCCTGGGCTCAAGTGAGCTCCTTTCTCAGCCTCCCAAATAGCTGGAATTACAGGCACACACCAACACAACATGCCCAGCTAACTTTTCTCTTTTTAGGGGAGACTGTTTTTACTCTTACTCAGGCTGGTCTCGAACTCCTGACCTCAAGTGACCCTCTGATCTCAACCTCCCAGCATGCTAGGATTATAGGCGTGAGCCACCACGCCCAACCTTGAAGCTTCTGTTTTTTTTTTTTTTTGGTCGGGGCCGGGTTTGAACCCACCACCTCTGGGATATGGGGCTGGCGCCCTACTCCTTGAGCCACAGGTGCCACCCTGAAGCTTCTTTTTAGAGCCATGAAAATTTTCTATGATTAGGTAGTGATAATGACTGCAGAACTCTATGAATAAACTAAAAACTACTGAACTGGACTTTTAAGTAGGTAAATTTTATGGTGTGTAAATTATACTTTAGTGAAGCAGTTTAAAAAAAAAATTGATATGGAGCCCTCACTATGGTCAGTTCTTTGGAAGCCCTGAACATCTAGGTCAGTGGGATAAACATCAGGACATTACCTGAACACAGAAAGGGACTCAGGCTGCTATACAGAATAAACTCTTCTTAGGTGTTAAGTGCTGTGCACAGTATGTGATGCACTCAAGACCTTCAGTACACAGGTATTACCAATTCCACTGTCATTTTTAGTAGGTGTGCCCTGTGTGCCAGGCACTGTGCTTTTTGTGTGCATGATCCCACTTTTAAGTCTCACAACCCCAGCCACACTCACAACCCCAGTTCCCTCACTCTCTAAGACCAATCTGCAATAGCGCAGAAACCTTGGGTAACTGCCAGTAGGACAGTGCCCACAGGTCTCTCCAGCCACCTGACTGAGAGTCCTGGCCGAGGAAGTGTGGCCCCACACAACCCGCCTCAAACTCTGGGGACCACTCCTACTACCCCTGGATTCCTGGTGGACACCCCAGCTGGTCCAAACATCTGCTGCTCCCTCTAAGCCCTGGTACCCCAGGCTGGCATCCCGGATTCTCGGTTGGCCTCAGGCTGCCCCAGCAGCCCAGATGCAGCCAAGAGACTGCCAGGCACATAGCAAACAGAAATCCCAATTTCCCCCTATTCAAAAAACATGTAAATTTAGACACTTTGGAAACCACACATAGCAAAAAGTTCCCATCTGCTAGAGTATGTGCATGTGCGTGTGTATTTAAGTCCCTCACATTTTGGCCTCTTGCAATCCTTTGGAGATTAATTTACATGCCGTCACCATAGGGGAAGACTCAAACTCCTGTCTCATCCCAGTATCCATGCACAAGCCACACACTCCTAATTAACAAAGGTTCTTCGCAAAACTGAAATATAAACTAGGCAGCTCTGAGGCCTTTGAAATCACTGCATTTTCCAACAGAATGTCACCGCCTTCAGTAGGACCAACACTCATGCCATACTAAATTATCATACTAAGCACTTTTTGCAGAGCAGTGGAACATCAGAATGGCCTCATTTTCATCCTTATGACAATGGTTTTTAGATCCCTTTACCTGCCAAATGTGTAACTGAAACATAATTAAAATGCAGAAGTTGACCTGAGCAACCATTAGCGAGAGACGCTCAGCTTTGTGTGGATGGTTAGTTTCCTGAGGGCAGAGACAGCATCTTGCTCATCACTGACCCTCCAGGGCCCAGAAGGCAGGTACCTTCTTTCTTGCCAGACAAATATTCACTGAATAAATGAATAGATGTATTCTCCAAGAGGCTGAATATACACTCACATTCATACTTGTTATAAAGAATTTAACTGGAAATTGCAAAACCAATATGTTCCAGGCTCCAATAGACCCTGTAGCTCTTCATTCTTTTTTTTTTAAGATTTTTTTATTAAATCATAGCTGTGTACATTAATGCAATCATTCTTTCTCACAAAACAAGACGAGAAAACAGGCCCCAGCACCTGTCAGCACGGCCGTAAGTGGCACTGTGGAATACTGGAGGCCAGCAAATAAAAGTTCAAAGATAGACTTTGTCTCTTCTTTGCTATCTGGGCACGCAAAAGTCACCTGACTAATTTAGACTTCAGTGTTGCTCTCTGAGAAGCCCTTTGGGGCTGAGATATCTCAAAAGTTCCTTCCACTGTCCAAGGTGAGTCTGACATGAGCTGAGCAAGCGCTGAACAACATTTGCACAGGAGCAAGTTTGCTTTCAGAGCCTATCTCCTCCCTTCCCGGCACCCCCACCCTCGCCAGCCCCACGTCTGCTTCCTACAAGGCACCACACCAAAGCCTGTCACCCAGGCTCCCTACCTTTCTTGTTCTCACCAACCCATTAATACATATTGGTCCTGTGTTCCATTCCCTCTTGGCCCAGCTATCTCGTAGAAATAATTAATCTGGCTGGACCCATGGGTAATTGGGGATTAGTATGTTACCCTGAGGAACTATATTTACATTTTAACAAGATGTGTTCTGGAGATGATGTTTTAATCCATATCTCAATCAATGCATTTATCATGGCACATCATAATTACTTGATTATGCACTGCTCTCAGGGGTTAGATGCGACTTCTCTGGGTACACAGCCTCGGGTCCTTTTCATCTCTCTGCACCTAATGCCTAGCCCCATTTCTGCAGGAACTTACTCAATACTTGTCTACAGAATAGTCAAATGGGTGAATGAATACAGTAACTGATAGATTGTAGACCTCCTGGTATCATGGGAAGGAATGGTGTGGGTCACTTACGCAGAGAGACTTACAGGGCTCCTCACGTCCCACCCCCTGTGGCTGTCTGCTCCGCCTGCCTTCAGAACTGAGGCTGAATGCAGGGCTTAACTGCCTGACCAGCAGGCGTTCCAGGCTCCTATAGAAATTTCATTCTCACCCAGCCAGAGGAAAGGATCAGCACATCATAGCCTCTCATTAATTCAGGCTTTTGGGAGACCATCCAAGCTGAGGCCACAAGGACACAACCTGCAGGGGTCCCATCGTAGTCAAAGGAAAAATAGCCCAGTGTCACAATAGCTCCAGACACACCAGGAACAAAGTGACAGTGGGTATGGAGGGGCAATTATTATTAGGCTCATTTTTTTTTTCCTGGACCGACAGCCACATGCTTCCAAAAGGCAGCTGAAGTCTAAGAAAATATAAGCATGCCATAGTTTTTGGTTTATTGATCTTTTGTCTCCAGATACATAAATTATCACAGAATCGAAAGTCATGCAACAAAGCCAGGGACAAGAATATTTTAATTAACAGAAATTGATACAGCTTTAAGACATAGTTCCTATTTGCAACCAGAAGTTTGGGGTTGGTCGTCATAAACCAAAGATGTCAAAAAAAGCTTTTTCCTGCATCACTGTTTGTCAACAATTTCTATGATTCCTACGAGAATTCACGGTTAACCCAGGTCAGACAAGCTCCCAACACCATGCTTGTCACATAGTAGGTAACCTTCATAAACATTAGCTGAATTAATCACTGGATTTCTGAGTGGCTTAAATAATCTTTAAAACAGAAATCTGATTTTGTCATCCTCCCACGTCACACCACTCAAGGCCATTCCATATTCTCAGGAAAAACAAAATTCCTTAATAGGAACTGCTGTACCCTGTGTAATCTGATCACCTCCCACCTCCACACCCTCACGCACCACGCCACACCTCAGTTTCCAGCAAGTACCGAGATCCACATGTCCCACCTGAGACCAGGTTCTCTTTAATATGTTTCATTGGCTTTTCTGTTTATTAAGAACACAAAATCTCAAGATCTCAACCAGATCATGAGTTGAGGAGTATTATTAGAAACTTTATGTCATGAGCCACCACCGTAATGCACCGCTGCACAAATCTAGAGTAGGAACACAACCTGACTTTACATCTTTCATAGTCAAAAAGGGGAAAACGGAGGAAATTATATGCATGTGGCTTAGTCTGGGTCCGAACGAGTGGATCCAAGAAGTGACAATGAGGACTCTGAACCAGTAGAGTTAGCTGGAAGTTAAAATCACTGGTATTCGTGGAGAAACCACCCTGTAAGTCAGTCCCTGTGTCAAGGGCAATGGGGTGGGGAGAGGAGAAATAGGGGGAGTTTCTGGGTGAAAGAACAAAGAGGGAGACAACAGAATGAGAAGGGGTACAATGCTAAATTGGCATCTTATACTTCCCCCCTCCTTGGTTGCTATGGTTACTGACACCATGAATGCCGGCCCCTGAACATGACTGGGGCCCCAGGCAGCCTCATTCAACCCCATTCTCACCCTGTCCCAGACCCCGTCTTTGCCATTGTGTGTGGAAAGTGACATATTCAACAATGTCCAGCTCTCAATCATTCTCAAGTCCACAGTGGTACTCAAGAGAAGCCGTATTTACTCTCCTCTGCCCAGAACACAGACGCTCTAAAACTTTCTTCCAAATCTAAAATCAGGAGAAAGATAGGCGTGTACCACTTGGAAACATGGGAACCTCTGAGGCATCACATGCGACCTGCTTCCTGGAAATCATTTTCTCAAGAACATACAGAAAAGGCAACAAGATTGTCAAAAAAATATATATGTTTACTCAAAATATGACAAGGAACCCTACCCATCAGGCAGCTCGTCACCGTGCGTGCCCAACACCCCCAGGCACATAGCTCAGAGGCACCCTGGCCCTGCCATCTCAGCTGGATCCTGACTTGCATCTCAGTCACACCCTGCAGACACGTGTCTGCAGGCACTGCAGAAACACACCAGGCAAGCACCAGACACCCATTCCCCGGCATTTCTACTGCCTGGAGACCATGCTGGGTTTCTTCAGGCTTTATCCAAGGTGGCTGAGTTTTCCATCACGAATCTGTAAAAGAAGGGAGGTGAGGCATCTGTCCCAGTGAGACCATGAATTTTCACATTCAGCCTCCGGTTCCTAGTGAGAAAAAAGTAGGGAATACCGTGGGGTTGGGGGTTTGGGCTCATGTTGTACATAGCATTGTGTCCACATAAGACAGACTCAATAGACGCTTTTTGTGTTTGAATGATACAAAAAGCTTGGACGGACAGGTTATTCAGGGACCTAAGATCATACATTCATATTTTAGACAAATCATCATCATGCTCACTGTCTTGCTAGAATAAAGTTTTGAGCAATGGGTGAAAGAAAAGGCAAAAATGAAGTTAAATGTATCATGGTTCTGTGTTTAAGTGGAAAATCCAGGCTTAGGCAAAATTAAACAGATTTCTGTAATGCAGGATTACCAGAAAGAGGCATACAAGGTAGAGGTGAGAGTGAAGTCAGACGGACCGGGTTCAAGCCACAGACAACTATGGGCAGATTACTTAAGCTCCACAGGCATCAGCCTCCTCATTCAGAAAGCAGGGGTAGTGACTTCCCCTGTTTCCTCGGATTATAAAGGGGATTATATGAGATAATGACTATAAAACACTTAGCCTAGCACTTAGCACATAGTCAATCAATCATAGGAAAAAATAAAAATACTTCAGCGATTTTAAGATATGTCCTTGAATTCACTGATGCTCCTCCTTTTCATGGGAGCTTCATCACCCCCACCCCTCCCTAAACGGGAGCTAACTTTAGTGACTCTCTGAGTTAGAAAGTGGGCCCAAGCCAGACACAAAATCTAATGGTACTTTGGACTTCCCAACCTCCAGTACTGTGAGAAATGAATTTCTGCTGTTTGTAATCTACCTAGTTTATGGTATTTTGTTATAGCCCACCAAATGTGCTAAGGCAAGGCTAATAAAGTTAGTACAGGGGCTCCCCAAGGTCATCCATAAAGTTGCCACACATAGGGAAAATGGGAAATTGTAGCTAAATGTACCTTTATTCACAAAACATTCATTATAAACTTTTACAAAGAGGTGGCCAACAGAGCAATGGTGTTTGTTTGTTTGTTTGGTGTTTTGTTTTTTTCTTGAGACAGAGTCTTACTTTGTCCCCCTCAGTAGAGTGCTGTGGCATCAAAGCTCGCAGCAACCTCAAACTCTTGGGCTCAAGCGATCCTCTTGCCTCAGCCTCCCAAGTATCCAGGACTACAGGTGCCCACCAGAATACCAGGCTATTTGTAGAGACCCGGTCTCACTCTTGCTCAGGCTGGTCTCAAACTCCTGAGCTCAAGCAAACCACCCACCTCAGACTGCTAGAGTTCTAGGATTATAGGCATAAGCCACTGCACCTGCCCAGACATACCCCAATGTTTTTCAACCTTTTTTAATTCATAGCACACTTAACCTTACAGTTAAACTTCCACTTAAATTGTGTTGATCAAAAAAATACTTACTGTGCTTTGAATTGTTCAAAAATAATTTAGTTAATGATCTTTAAAACTTGAGGGGGGGGGCACATGTAAGATCCTCTCACAGCACACTAGTTGAAAATCACTGATGTAGAGAATATTTTGTAAATATTTCAAAAATTCTGTGGAATAATAACTCACACAAGTATTGTGATTCCAAACCATGTTCTTTCCCTGATCTTTTCTCAAATGTAATAGTGTTTTTTAAATCTAGACTAAGAATCCTGGGAGCCTAAGAGAGTCCCAGAAAGGCTCTGCTATGGGCAACCCTCCCAGATGGTCTAGATGGTGAACCAAATGCTCTGACCTGGCACCTGCCCTGCCTTCACAGGTTGACCCCTGCAATGGTGACAGCAGCACAGCACAGGCACCACTCCTGAGGCCCTTAGGATGCTCCAGCACTCTTCTAAGAGCTTTGCACATGTCACTTAATTGAATGTGCATAACCAAGGAAGCTGGCTGTGATTATCTCTGTCTTACGGATGAGGAAACCAAGTCCCAGAGAAACAGAGCAATTCACCCAAATCAGCCACTAGTAAAAGATGTAGTTTGAATTAAGACCTAGGCTGTCTAAGACTATCAGGGAAGGAAGGGACTTTAACTCCTTTCCATAGGAGTGGCAGAGCCAGCCCTTGAACCCAGGTCCTCCTACTCTAGATTCCTACAAAATACAGAGGGTGACATCTTGCCCAGAGTCTACAGTAAACCACTATAGCATGCATTTTATCTCCTCTCAGGTTATTGTAAGAATGTATATGCTGAACCTGATCTACCACAACTACTTCCCTATGGCCTCAAACTCCACCATGAGAAATGAATCCCGTTGGCCTAAATCAACTTTCTCAACCAGTAGAATCCAGGAACTGACCCAAGTTAGTCCATGGTTAAAATAGGTAACGAGAGACTATCCCCAATTTGCCGGGGAAAAAATGAGTTAATAAATTGGATCTCTTCCTCTCTAAGTTTTTTTTCCCATCAATTTTTCTTAAACATTTGATCTCTCACTTCTTGTCTCATCTGACAAAGCAAGTGAATGTTTAGTTGTCAAATATTTTATCACACCAGATACGAAGCATCTCTATCCTGCCCATCAGGCTCATACACATTAAATTTAATAAGTTATATTATTTCTCTCTATCCTGCTAACATATTTGGTGTGTCACTATATGGGGGACCTCCAGGTCTGCCTGCATGGGAGAAACTGACTTTCCTTGCAGGTAGTAAAATTGTTGTTAGCTTTCCGATCAGAATTACAAATATTGGCATTTTTAGGCCTGTCTGCAAAGGTCACTGTGACTTCCAGGTTCTCCATCACCTGAGCAAATCTTTGTTGTTTCTTCAGGCATCTCTTTTTAAACTGCAAATACCACTAACTCTCCTACAGTGGGAAGTTGAGCTGGGAGATAAAAAGATCCTTTGCAATTGAAATCAGAATTCTGCAGGAACTGGGAAAGGGTGTAGAGCAGGGGTCCTCAAACTTTTTAAACAGGGGACCAGTTCACCGTCCCTCAGACCATTGGACGGCCGGACTGCGGGCTCCGGGATGAGTCGGCTGCTAAGCAGGACAGGCAGCAGAGGCAAAAACACCCAGCGCGCCAGATAAATGTCCTAGGCAGGCTGCATATGACCCATGGGCCGTAGTTTGAGGATGCCTGGTGTAGAGGATGGAAGGGAGAAGTGGAAAAAGAAAAAAAAATTCCCTGTGATTCTCTGGTTTATGTGGAAAAGCAAATCTTGTGTTTTCCTTTCCAATCCTACATTTCCCACCATTTTACTCTGCTTCGAAGTTACCTCCGTGGGAAGGGGAGGTGATGAGACCTGAAGTTAAAAACTGGAATCTCCTGATATCCAACTCACCCCTAATATCACCTCAACAACCTCTAATGCCCCTCCCTCCCCATCTCCCAGGCACTGGGAGTAATAAAGGAAGCAAACTTGATTCCTTTTGTGACCACCACTGTCCTTTGCCAGTGGGTGCCCTCACCCTCCAACCTAAATGGAGGGTTAGAAAGTCAGGTTTCAAAAAAGAAAAGTCGAGTTTCAGTTTTGATTCATAGGACTCAATTGCAGACACTCATGAGGGAGAAAAATGATCTCAAACTGTGTCCATAAACCACAAATAAGTGTTCTAGAAAGCATGTATGAGGTCTGACACAGATAAACTGTAAAGTCTCTCCAGAGAGTACCCCTAGGGTCAGAACCCAGAGCGGATAGTCCTTTCATCCTCCGCAATCCATAAAGAGAGAAATCAGCCAAGTGGGTGTGACCAGCACAAGGACCGCACACCGAGTGCCACATTTAGGTAGATTCCGTAACCAAGCTGTGCAGAGCTGAGCCCATTACTGATTCTAACCTTATCTGGGTCACCCAGTAAGTACCCTTTATGACAGAATCTGCGTAAAAGAAAAGATTGTCACTTTTGTTCACCTCTCTCCTTCAGCCACGGGAGCTGTCCAAAATGAAACCTCCTACTTGGTTACCAGTAAAATGTCTTCTTTCTGTTTTATCATCAAACTCACTCTCTAATTCCCTGCATACTAAAAGTAAAAAGGAATCCACTAGCTCACTGTGCTTATATCAAATTCACTTCACACCATATCTCAGTTGTGGTCGAAGTTTCCCGGTTGGGGGCAAGACTATCTGGTATTTTTTGAATGCATCTGATTTAAAGTGAGGTTCGTATGGAGCCAATACACAGACGTTTTGGAAAGGGGATGGAATAGCAAAGTGAACCTGTCTAGTCTTGATTTTGCCCAGGGAGGGCTGGGATTGGCAAAAGCACAGTGAAGCTCCTTAGACACTGCTGGAAAGAACGCTGAACCAAATCTTGGCCCAGACAATCTTTGGAACATCATTTCTCTGTACTTTCTAGGATAATTGTGATAATTCTGGCCCATTGTTAATCTCATTTGGAATGCTGATCTCCTAAAAGTTGAATATTAAATCAAAACCAGATTATTTTCTTTCCGAAGAATCTAAGTTATGAAAATGTGTATTTGGCAACATATTAATAAAGCACTTAAGTAACCTAGCAAGTTGAATAGACATGGCTCCCAGTAACAAGAGACCTAAATGTCCTTTGAGCCAAAACAGCAGAAGTGGGGTCCAAGGGCCTTCACCTGAGTTTACAGGATGACATTAGTGTCAGCCTATGCCAATAAATACAGCCTACTGAAAACAGCCACTAACTAAAGACTCTCTGGACAGACTGCTTCCTCTCAACTTCTCAAAGAAATCTTTGAATACACTTCTGGGTTTGAAAAAATAGGAGAGTGTGGAATGGACAAAGACCCCAGATGAAAGGAAAGATTGAAGGAAATTTTCCTGGATGTAGACATCAAAAGGACTTGATTGGCCCCAACTCCGCCAGTTTGCAACTCTGGACTCTCAGATAAGTCATTTATCCTTTCAACATCTTAGTATACACATCAGTAAATCTAGGATTCTAATATCTACAAAAGTAGAGCTGTTGAAAGAACAAATGAGATCATTTGTAAAAAGCATTCTGTGAAATGAAAGGTGCTATGGGGTGGTGTCTATGGCTCAAAGGAATAGGGCACCAGCCCCATATGTCAGAGGTGGCGTGTTCAAACCCAGCCTCAATCAAAAACTGCAAAAAAAAAAAAAGAAAGGAGCTATCCACACTGGGCCTCTCTGGAAGTGTCTGCATTAAAGTGTGCACTAAAAGTGTAGCTTAAAAAAATTAGCTCCAGGTTACAGCTTTGCTTCTTTCTTAAATGGGTTAAATACCTAGAAATAGCCACACTGCAATAGCTAATGTGACCATATTTTTATCAGGCTACATCTGTTCCCCCACCCCAGTCCCAGGCAGCCTACTCATTTTTGGTGAATGAGGAGAAAGGAAGAAAAATAGTCCACTGGCGGTTTTAGACCAGAGGTGTCCTATCTTTTTTTTCTCTCTGCTGCACGTTGGAAGAATAAGAGTTGTCTTGGGCCACTCATTAAATACACAAACAGTAACAAAAACTGATGAGCAAAAAAAAAAAAGGGCCCTGGGCAGCACCTATAGCTCAGTGAGTAGGGTACTGGCCCCATATACCAAGGATGGTGGGTTCAAACCCAGCCCCCGCCAAACTGCAACAAAAAAAATAGCTGGGCGTTGTAGCAGGCACCTGTAGTCCCAGCTACTCGGGAGGCTCAGGCAAGAGAATCGCCTAAGCCCAAGGACTTGGAGGTTGCTGTGAGCTGTGATGCCACAGCACTCTACCAAGGGTTAATAAGTGAAACTCTGTCTCGGGGGGGGGGGGGGAAGGGGGGGCATTGCATACTTTTTGTGACATCTGACACCACAGATAAGCAAAAAAGTCCTCACAAAATCAGCATGTGGCCCAAATGCCACACGTTGGACACACCGGCTAGAAGCCTACGAGGCAGTGGGAATATTAGTGTCCTTTCCAATCTCCCACTATCTAGAGAAAACCTTCCTTTCTCCTTATTTGTACTTTGCCACTTGTAGCTTAAAGGAGTCCTGGAATTTCCGTGATGTATAAAGGCTTCAATCCTCTCCAAGCCATCCTTCCAGCCACCCATTCATTCAGCCAAGCGTTACTGAGTTTCTACTGTGTGCCAGGCACTTCCCAGGGCATAGGGAGTGTGACAATGAACAAACAGGGAAAGTTCGTGTGCTAGTGAAGGAGGATGGCTTCATACGTGACCCTGAGTAAGTAAAATGGTTTCAGATCCTGACAAATACCAGGAAGACAATTGAGCAGGTGACATAATAGAAAGTGACAGGGCAAGGGAACAGGGAAAGAGTCTTCAGATGGGACAGGGAAGCTCTTGTTAACAAGAGGGCAAGATGGAAAGAAGCCAGTTGTGTGAACGTACATTACAAGCTGTGGAAACTGCAGATGCAAAAACCCCAATAAGGGAACAAGTGTGATGTATCTGACAAACAAAAGGAAGGTCAGATTAAGGGAGGGAAGTGCGAGGGACAAAGCCAAAAAGGTAGACAAAGGCAACGTCAATGGCCCCTTTCCACACGGGAGGACAGTGAAGCCCAGAGAGGGTAAATGAGCAACCTAAAGTCACACAGCTAATTATCCCTACAGCTGGTTGTAAAATCTAACTCTTTTGTCCCCAAAGCCAGAGAGTTTTTTACACCACATTGATCTGTTTGCCTCTAGTCAGGAGACTGTTTGCTGACCTTGTTGGTTTTTAAAAGCTCTTAATGTACATAAGCAGCAAGCAAATACCAGTTTGAAGCAGAAAAACATCAACAAGTGATCCTGGTGGTTTAAAAAGCACACGAATTCTGCTTAGAAAACTAAGACCTCCTTCCGCAGACACTACCTCTCTTTGTTGATGGCTCTGTTTCTGTGAGCACGGGGGAAGGGCACAGCTCACCAGAGACTAATCATTTTACATTTAGGTCTTATTTTTTCACCTACACCTCTCGACGGTGCTTTGCTTAATTCACCCAAGTGCAATCAAAACCAATCTATCCTCCAACCACCCTCATTTTATGCTATTAAACTATCAGGTAAATGAGGCTGTAAGCAAAACATTATAATTACACCTTCCTTCCACACCTCGTGAGCACCTCCACCAGAAGGTTCAAGTCTGTTGACAGCCACATCCCACATCCTAAATAATGTGAATTGTCCCTCCCCTCTCTTATCATAATCATACACTGCCCTTCATCTTTGCCCTGCCAACCACACTTGGTCTAGGTAAACCTGAACTTCCCAGGAACAGACCTAAATGCTTTCCAGTGGTCAGCGACATAGAAGTCCACCAGACATAGAAGTAAAGCTACTATTGGCCAGATAAATGAACAGAGAGAGGAATGAGTAAGGGAAGGCTGACTCACTGCCTCACTTGTATTTCTCCCCTCTCTCCTCCTCTTTTCTGTTTGGTCTCTTCCAATTCTGCTTCCTCATCATCCATTCTCTTCCCAACAAGCTTCTCCAATCCCTGGGCTTTGGGACCCTCACCAGGAAAGAGCCGGAGGTCCCAATAATTTAAGAGACACAGACCAGTAGAGTGTTTAAGAGCCCAGATTCTAGTCCTGTCCCACCACCAAGTAGCTGTGCAACTTTAGGCAAGTTACTCAATTGTTCTGCAGTTCCCTCACCTATAAAATTAGGATAATGCTTCCCTCCTGAGATATTTGTGAATATTATTATAAAATATTTTGTGAATATTAATATATGTAAGGCATGGGCCAGTGCCTGGCACATAACTCTATACAAATGTGAGATAAGCCACCCTTCCGCCACACCCTTCTTTTGCCTCCACCCCTGGCTAGATAAGACTATCGTCACGCTCACCTTCAAGAACAAATGTGCACAAAGTCAGCGCACCTCACTGGGAGGCAGCTTAGTGATGTCCTGATGGCAATCAAATGCCAAATGGGACAATAACACTTACACCATCAGGTGAGTATTGCAAAAGTAATCGCATGAAATAATGTACATAAAACACCTGGCATGCAATGATTGCTCATTAAATGCTATTATTTTTATTGAATTCTTTTCATTTTTAGCACCATCGGTGGTAACCGCAGATGCTATTTGCACACTTCTTCTCACTGTGTCACACTGTAAAGTGTGTAAAATCCACCTGCGTTTATCACTGTGACGTGAACATATAGATTCATGATCATTCTATATATGTGTGAAGAGCCAAGGCCAGCTTCACAAAATCAGTCTTGCAGCGCTGCCTGTGCCAGCATTCTCTGAAGAGCCGGACCCCACCGTTTAGGCAGCTGCCTACTTGACATACCCCTTAGACTGAACTCAACTCACATTTTCCTCAAGACTTGTCCTGCCCTGGCTGCCATCCCAGTCATCCCGATTCTTCCCCCTCCATAGTGTCTGTCCACAAAGCCTGTTGAGTCCACATCCTCCATAGCTCCCTACTCCATTCTCCACTCCCTCTCCAGATCAGACCACCTGGCCCAGGCCACCACTGTATCTGGTTCCTCAAGAACCATATAGCACTTGTTGTGAAACTTAGTTCAAGGCCAAAGTAGTCATTCACACCTATAATGCTAGCACTCTGGGAGGCCTAGGCAGGTAGATTGCTTGAGCTTGAGAGTTAGAGGACCAGTCTGGCAAGAGCAAGACCCTGTCTCTACTAAAAATAGAAAAAACCTAGCTGGACATGGTGGTGCATCCCTATAGTCCCGCTATGTGAGAGGCTGAGGCAAGATGATTGCTTAAGCCTGAGAGTTTGAGTTTGCTGTTAGCTATGACGCCATGACACTCTACCCAAGGAGACAGAGTAAGACTCTATCTCAAAAAAATAAATAAATAAAGAAACTTAGTTCAGATCACTTTACTCCTCAGCTTAAAACTCTTTAGTGGCTTAAGAGAAAGAGTGCACTCATCCTCCCACCCTACAACATTATCCTGCCTCCACCTGCACTGTGCATCCCCCAGTCACATCTCAAAACACAAGCTCCCTTGCTCTGCTCTAGCCCTGAGAAACCCCTTTCTGTTCCTCATATACACATGCTCCTCTGCCTCAGGCCCTTTGCACTTGCTCTTCCCTCTTCTGCAATAGTTCCCCTTCTCTTTAAACAATTAACCCCTACACAACCCTAAGTACAACTGTCACCTCCTCAGGGAAGCCTTCCCTAACTACCTCCTCCTCGTCCCTGTCAATCTCTTCTACCAGACACTTTCTTGAAACTCAGATGCGCTCGTCACAGACGTGTATAAACTTTTAATTATGCACTCTTCCAAGTGATGAACGACTTAGCTCTGTCTCATTCTGAGAAGGCAGAGCTTTTATCTGTCCTGTTCTGGCTGTATCTCCAGGGCCTAAGCCAGTGCTTGGCATAAAGTAAGTATTTGATAAATATATTTTTCAGGGGTCTCTCCCGAGCCACAAAAGCCCAGGCACACATTCATATTTCCAGAGATTCAAAATACAGACAAAATAGAAGATTTGGGCTGTACTTAGGGTGTAACAGCTTTGGTGTTAATAAAGGCAAAATACCTCTTCATTCATTCTTCAACGGCCAGTCAATTCATAAGACATCGACTGAACAAATAAGCAGGTTTCCTCACTCCACTTTGGATAAAAAGAAGAAATGCGCTTATGAACCGCACACCTCAAATAAACAGATGTCAACCCCAATACACACAGAGGCATTGCTCAGCAGGGCTTGCTATGAGAAATGCCCAAGAGCGTCCTAGTAATAACTGGGCAAGCGATTTCAACTTACTCTGCTTTCACTCAGGAGAAGCCTTAACATCTGTATGCTAGTTACACACATGGTGGCCAACGCTAAATACACACAAATCTGTCTTAATCACTCCCCTTTGCACAAGGGAACACGATCCAACATTCATAAAAGCGTGTAAACCACACCACTTCCCTGGCGGCCACACTGCGTGCCCCTCGCAGACCCCACCCTTCTTGCAAACCACCCCTCCTCCCCTTTCTACTCCATCCTAAGCCTAACTAGCTACCAGGTTTGGTAATAAGACTGAGCGCAGACTCAGGAGGCCCCTGTGGGCTCCATTATTCTGTACACCCGGCGAGAAGGTCCGCCCCCGGGGACGGCTGCTGCAGGTCCAACCCCACTTGCTGCCAGGAAACCTTTTCCACCGAGGACACCCTGGGCACACGGCGCAGCTCCAGGTCCAGGGGAAGGCACCCCACCCATCTGTCAGACAGACAAAGATCACCAGAAACAAAGGACACACACACACTCATGTATACATACACATACACACTCACACACTCAAAGTCAGAAGCCAGCGCCGATGGGGTGCCATTTCAAACCCAACAGCCGGTTTGGTCTATTTAAATAGATTTTTGAGACAATCCAGGAGGGACAGGCTTATGTGATAATGATGGACACTATCTGGGTTCGGAACCCACGCTGCCTCCGCCCTCCTCCCACCCGCGTTGGGTTCCCAGGCGCATTTCCCAGCCTCAGGACACATGGTGCCAGGAGCGAGAGTGCTTCCACTCCGCGAAGCGCGCACACGCAGGCGATGCAGGCAGGGCGAGGGCGGCCAAAAGTAGGAAATACCCACCTTTAGGATCCCAGTTCACCTGTTTTCTTGGCGTCTCGATTGGAAATTTCATTGCTCCGTTGCCCAGAAGGGGAGGAAATGAAAAGAATCAAAATAATAATAAAGTCCTCAAGCTTTACACTGCTCAGTACAGCGGTCGGATAAAACAATTCCCAAAGATGAGGGAGCCTTGGACTGGCCTCGGGAGGAATCCCAGAGAAAGACAGGTGGGAAAATAGCAGCTTGAGAGAGTACTGGGGACAGCTTGGGTGTTTGCACCGGCTGGGGGGTGGCGGGCCGCGGTCCCGTGGGTAAAAGGAAAAGTAAGATCGGCAAGGGGTGGACGAAAGGATGGAGAGGAAGGCTTGGGAAGACGAGAGCCAAGCTACTTCCCAAAAGCCAAGCAGGCCGGTTGGGCTCTAAGCAGCCGGAAGGCCGGGGCTAGGGAGAAGCCCACTGCAGTGTCACTCCGGCCCCCGAAGGCGTGTGCGCACACACTCCCGTACACACACTCGCACACACTCTCCCAGGCGCGCGCCCGGCCGGGCACGTCAGCCTCACTCGACCGCGCAGAGCGCACACGCCCCACCCTGGCAGCCGCTCCTCGCCCGCGGCGACGCCCCCTACTCTGAGCTCCCCGAAAGCCATTGGACACAGGGATGGCGCGGCGCCCGGGAAGCGCGCGGCGAGGGCGACCCTCCCCACCGCGCGCCACAGACTCCGCGCCACGACTGTGGGCTCTGGGCGCGCACTGGGCAGGGGCGCGCCGTTCGGGGAGCCGCGCTGAGCCCCAGGCACCCAGCCCCAGACAGCGGGACGCGGCGGACTTGCCCACGGGGCGGCGGGGGACGGTGGTGGGGCGTTTAGGAGAGCCGCGGCGGGCGGCGAAGCGAGCGGTGGGCACGCAGCTACTTACTGGCTTGGCCGGCCGGCGGGCGTGGAGACGGCCGCGGCGCGCTTGGTAGAGCTGCAGCCGGAGACACGCTTCACTGCCTGGAAGGCGCTGCAGAAGGCGGAGGAAGGGCCACTGCGGCCTCGCCGCAGACCTCAGCCTCGGGGAGTCGCCTCTCCTCGCTCGCTCTTCCTTTCTTTTCTCACTTCATTTTTTCCCTCCCGTCTCTTCCCGCGCTTGGTTTTCCCGGTTGAGCACCGAACCGACATCCCCGCGCGCTCCGAGGAGGCTGGTGCCAGCCATGAGCCTTTTGTTCCGGGACCGCTCCGCTTCGACTCGGCTTTCCCCACACTAGGATGCTCGCTCCCCAGGCGCAACTTGGTTCCTTCCCCAGCTACCTGCAGCCTGGCTGGGGCGGTAGATCGGAGGCTGAAAAGCGGGGCTGGAGAGAGGCGCGGCGGCCCCAGAGGAAAACGGAGTTGCCAAGACCCGGCAGCTCCGGGAATCTGCAGCCCGGGAACCCAGACACCCAGTAGGGGCGAGTGGAAAGGGACCCCAGTCATATTCCCAGAAAGAGGCTAACCCTGGAACGTTCCCCTCCTCCCCACCCCTCTCAGCGCCCCTGCCTGAAACCCCACAGGGTCTTGTAGAGGGGGCCTCAGTCTCCAGAAATGCCTGGCGGTGCTGAGGTGCTCTTGAATGGGTCACTCCAAGCATCAGCATGAATGATGCTGACAAATTCCTTTGGATACTCAGCAACGGGACCTTGCGTGTAGTAGATGCTCAAGAAATACCTAATAAATGAAGGCATGAATTGCATGTAGCAGTGTTGAGTAGGAAGTAATTTAAGTCCCTACTCTGGCGTAGAGATAAGGTCACTAAAATTTATTGTTCATTCAACATATATATCGGACACATTCTACGTGCCATCATTGTGCTTTGTGCCGGTCATGGGGCACGGAACAAGACAGACATGGCCCTTGCCCTCATGGGGCTTACTGTCTAGTGTCATAGGCCAAATTAGATTGCCATCACCTTTGAAATTTCACCTTATGAAATAGCAAATGACTCCCCAGCTACTTCCCAAGCCTGACAGCTGTGGGAACTCTACACTAGCAGTTGTTTCCCGAATTACACATCACCCAGGGCTCCTTCCAGCTTCTGGGGAGCCCTGGGTCAGCATCTTTCTCATCATCCCTCCTTCACTATGACACCCAGGTTTCTGAGTCCCTGGGCAAGGTCCACAGAGTCCCCTGTGATCTGTGGAAAGGTTGATAAGTGCTTTGTCACTGACCCCACAGGCAGCTGGACTGGAGCCCTGAGTTCTCTGCAGATCCCCATCAGGCAAAACCTGCACCAATCCGATGGCAGGTTCCCCAGGTGCTTCAGAATCACCTCCTGCAGACTGTTCCCACACTGTTTCCCTCTACTAGAAGAAAGCTGAGAGGATCACAGCACATGGAATGACACAAACAAGGAATCTCTTCTTCTCCCAGGCATGTCCTCAGGGACACCAGTGTGTTTGTATTAATAAATTCTGTTCTGAAATCAAAGGAGCAGCTTCTAAGCCCCTAGAAAAGGCTTACAAGCCATGCTGTAGCCTCTCCTCCTTAGCTGTTGACAAGCAGTTGAGCTCCAGCTCAGTCACTGCAAGACAATGTTTTTACCTGCATCAGAGTCAGAAAGGGGTGTCAGCAGAGAAAGATACCCTTTCTCCTGATTCCTCTGAGGATGGAGAGGCACGATTGACATGCCCCCTTCATTTATTGAATGCCCCCTTCATTTCTCATATTTCTCCCCTTTCACCTTCCCTGCATCACTTTGAGGATGCTCTAACTGGCCTCCTTTACAGATGAGAAGATCAAGGCTCAGAGAGATAAAGCAACACTCCCAAGGTCACAGTACACAGATGCAAACCCAAGTTTGGATAAGCCAAAGGCCCATGTTCTCTATGCCAGAACCTTGTGAGCTCATCTGGTCCCTGGACCCATGAATCTAATCCTGAAACTGTCAGATAGGCTCTTTGGGGGAAATGAAGATCTAAATATTACGTTATCTAAGACCTCTGCCCTCTTCCTTTGAATTGGGCTATCTTAGTTTTTTAGAATCAACATCAAGGAACTAGTTCACTGTCCAAGGCAAATTCCTGTGCCCCCCCTACAAAAAAAAATGCAGCCTTAGGATGTATCATCATTCAGCCAATCAACAAACATTTATTGAGCATTGCTCCTATGATCCTCAGCAGAAGGTATTTTGTCCCTGGGTAATCAAGGACCTTCTCCAGAATGGCATCAGCAGGACGGTTACTGGGGGAGGAGGCGCTGGAGAGGTTTGGGTTGTATGCAGTTGTGGGTAGGGAGAACAGGACCCAAATGTAGTCGCTCCCCTGGTCTGGGTTAAAAACTTGTGCTGGTCACTGACCTTTGGGATCATCTCTCTGCTAAATCCCTGGTGCCTCCTGCCTCACCTTCCCTTTTCCTAGCACCAACCTCTCACTTCCACTTTTATTCTCCTTTCTCAGAATTGTGGACAAAGACAACTTTGGGGCAAAACAAAACAAAACCACACCAGAAATAAAAAAGTAAATAAATCCCAGCACCCTCTCCCCCAAGTGCCTGAAATCAAATCCAACTCCTCCTCAACTGCGTATTTGGCAAAGACTGCACAGGCGTGGGGGGTGGGGGGGGGTAAGACCTTCTCTAAGAAAACTTAACATATTAACCCGTTGGGTTACTGCAGTCCCCTTCCATCGCCTTCACTTCTACCCTTGGGTTATTTACAGACTGGATTCCACTTACCCACAGAAGGAAAGAAGTGATCTGTGTAGAGAAAACACATCCAAAAGAGACGCCGCGCCGAGCGGTTCCCTCTCCCTCCGCGCCACCGCAACTTCCATAGCTATTGCTTCGGGCGGGTTGAGACTGGTGGAAAGAGGCCGCCTGGCGTTCCTATGGTAGGAAAACAAAGCATCGTGGCGCAAAGTCTCGCTGCGCTCGCCGTCCTCCACCAGGAGCCCCGGGCTGGCTATGCCCGCTTCCCGGGGGCATCCGGTGGAAAGCTCTGCTGCCACTAGCGCGGGTATCTGCAGCTCAGAATCTGCCCAGCCGGCCGGGGCGCGGCGATAGTTGCCGCACCATTTAAACGGGTGCCTTGTGGCGCGACAAGAGCAGGCTGGGGAACCCGGAAAACCCCAACCATCCCTGGCGACGAAGTTTCCCCGAGTTGGCTGGCTCCTGGACTCCCTCCCCACGCTGCAGCCCGAAACGGCTGTGAGACCCGAGAGGGTGCTGCCTGCTGCGCGGGGCGCCTCAGGGTGGCTGAGGCAGGAGAATTTCCTGGGACAGAGAATCACGGGGAGTGATGGTGCAGCTTGGGGAATCCTGCTTAGGGCTGGTTCTGCAAACAGAAGGCGAGGTGAGGGGGTGTGGGGTGGGGAGGTGAAACTGACTAATATCTGCTTTGAATTCACGGATGTGAAGATGGATTCATTAATCTGTCTTGGATTGTTTCCCTTTGGTTTCTGAACTCCGGAAGAGAGATCCAGTCTCCCATTTTTTCCCCATCTCTGACACACCTTCAAGTCATCTCAAAAGAACTGCAGTCAGGTTCCCGTGTCATTTTGTGAAGATCCCCCGCCCTCACGCACACTCACACACCCTGCGTATACCCACTCAGTGGTAAAACTGCTAGGGTTATACATAGACGTTAACTTTAATGTCTCCCACCAGAAATGTTTTCTTTCCCCAGGGAAGTTTCCACATTGTTCTCAAAATCTAACCACTCCTACACTTATATTCTTGTCCCAACCAGCATCTGCAAAAACACACCCTTAAATATACGTTGCTCTAATCTTGGGCTTTGCTTTTGGCTTGGAAAAACTGGAGACAGATCAGACGTGAAAGGGCAGAGGGTGTCATATCATACTCATGGAAACATGAAGTAGGGCTGGTCCGTAGCAAACTCTGTGCGTAAACCCTGAAGATTTATTTTGATGACTCAAACCCCTGATTGGGGATTAATAAGGACGACATGCCATGGACTCCAACGACGTTGTAATTAAAGTGTCAGTCTGGTGAACATGTTTCATAACCAGGAACACGCATGATCGTCCCTGTTATTTTAAACTCAGCCGTTAACAAAGTATTGGTCTGACAATTAAGTTCTCCAACATCTTAGAAATAAGTGGTACACACCTCATTGCTGAATATCTCTACCATCACCTTGGAAGTGCTCCTCTTGGCCACGCAGCACTGTAATCCAAATATCTTACAAAAATGTACAGAGCTAGAATCCTGCTTCTTATAAAACAAGTTTTAAGGTGATTCCTTCTTCCTGGGTTACCACCGAACCATAACCCCAGGTAATTTTTTTAAGGTAGAGCTATAATATTTTTGTATTTCCCTTCAACTTCTTATTTTGAAAATTTTCGAACGCGCAGAAAAGATACAGGTGTTTTAAGACCAATGCTGCAGGATCCTTTTGTAGTTCATAAGCAGGGTGATTGGGTTTTCACCTGCATATGCCAAGGGTGCCTCCCTCAGATCATCAGCATTTGTTACATTTGTCTGATGTGAGGGTGAAAAAAGAAGAAAAAAAGCCAGTGCTATGGTTTGTTTGCATTCATCCAAAATTAATATTGAAACGTAATCCCTCTTAATGCGATAGTATTAAGAGGTGGAGCTTTTAGATGACTAGGTCACGTGGACAGCACCCTAATGAATTAGTGCCTTTATAAAAGGGTTTGAGGGAGGGAGTTTGGCTTTTTTGCCCTTCAGCCATGTGAGGATGCAGCAAGAAGATGCTGTGTTGGAAGCAGAGAGCAAGCCTCACCAGACCCTTGATTTGGGACTTACCAGCCTCCAAGATAGTGAGATGTAAATTTCTACTATTTATGAATTACTGGTCCAGGTGAGGAACCTGTGGCCTTAGGGTGTCTTTCTGGATCCTTGACTGCGGCCTTTTGCCCGAATCTCAGTTTTACAGAACAAATCCTAGTCTGAGGTATTTTGTTATAGCAGCATGAAAGGACTAAGATAACCAGCATCCAAAGATTCCCTTCAGTTGGTATATCTCTTTAGTGTATTTTATTCTACAAAAGTCCTTCCAGGCAGCGCCTGTGGCTCAGTGGGTAGGGCGTCAGCCCCATATATACGGAGAGTGGCAGGTTCAAACCTGACCCTGGCCAGACTGCAACAGAGAAATAGCCGGGTTGTGGCAGGCGCCTATAGTCCCAGCTACTTGGGAGGCTGAAGCAAGAGAATGGCCTGGGCCCAGGAGTTGGAGGTTGCTGTGAGCTGTGTGATGCCATGCCACTCTACCAAGGGGGATAAAGTGAGACTCTGTCTCTACAAAAAAAATAATAAAATAAAATAAATAAAAGTCCTTCCATCTTTTTTTAAATGACATTTATGTTTTGCTTTCTGGTAATGCTTAATGTCACGATGTATCTAAACACAAATTTAGCCAAGAAGAAGAAAATTATTTCCTGACAACAGCAGTTTATTTTAATAACTTATTGCCTTCTATAAACTCAGTATCTGTGCTCGTATCCATAGACTTAAGGCAATTATATCCCACTCACTCAAGTTTCTCTTCTCCTTCCTTAGATTTACTCAAAGATTATCTGTGTTTCTTATCCCCCAAAAAACTGTGTTTCAGAGATGGATGAGTGTTTTCATATATACACTACAAGATAACAGGCACATATGGTATTTTACTGAGTTTAAAAACAAAATCTTAGCAAGGTCGTACACCATAATGAATGAGCGCTGATTTTCATGTCATTCTGGGAAGGTTTAATTTGAACCCAACCTTTCAGGCCTGTAGAAGATATGCATGCTCTTAATACCTTATTTATTTATGAGAAATCTTAAATAAGACCCTGAGAAGTTCCCAGAGTCTTCCAGCTTAGCAGAGTTGGAACTTCTTTAAAGGGACCTACTGTTTGGGCATATTGACAGATGCTTCTCCCAGAGAGCCAACAAAAGGCTTGGAATAGTCTAACCAGTAGAAAAGATTTTGTTCTTAAGGGATAGGACATACCCTCAGCATCTGGTGAGAGTGTTTAAAATATATTTATTTCATTTTTGTGGCTTTTAAAGCTGCTGTTTGGTTGAAAATGTTTGGAGCAAATGTAATGCTAGGACTTTCCTCTCCTCCAGCTAAGTCAGCTAATTGTTTGCTGAGTCATGGAACCATATTTGAAAGAGGTTATTTCAAGATTCCCAGTTCAGTTTTCCACTCCGATTTTTTTTTCAAGACAGAGTCTTACTGTGTTGCTGAGGCTAAAGTGCCATGGCATCAGCCTACCTCACAGTAACCTCAAACCCCTGGGTTCAAGCAATCCTACTACCTCAGCCTCCCAAGGAGCGGGGGCTACACGTACCCACCACCATGCCCTGGTTAATTTTTCTATTTTTAGTAGTGGTGGGGTCTCATTCTTGTTCAGGCTAATCTTGAGCTCTTGAGCTCAGGGATCCTCCCACCTTGGCCTCCCAGAGTGCTAGGATTACAGGTGTGAGCCACTGCACCCAGCAGTTTTCTGCTTCTAAACAAGATTCTACACAGACTATATGACTATCCAGAATTTCTAACTCTGTCTAATGAAAGAGATTTCAAACCCTTTGTTGATAGACTGTCCCCAAACTTAAGAACCTTTGGTGAGGTAAAAATCTCTTCTTACTTCCAGTGTAAATCTCTTCCTTCTTTGGATTTTTCCAATACTTAAATGAAGATGAAGAGCAATGGGACCCTTCCAATAACTGTATTGAGGGTGAAATTTCCCAACATCCTTTCCACATGTCAAATAACTATTTTCACCCTTTATTAATATGTGGAGACATTTGGCCAACTCATACTTTTTCCTTAAAGCATCATTTTCACTATAAGTTTCAGAAAAGACATTCAAAATCTCTCTAAGCTTTGGTGAGTTTTTCTTTCTATAAACTAAGATCAGTAATAAATACAAGGTATCTGAACAACTTACACACATTTTAGTCAGCCATTCCTTTCAGTGGGAGTACCGCACAATTAAGCAAGTGCATAACGCCAAGCTGCGTTCAGTTTCCTCCTCTATAATATGAGGCACTGAATATCTGACTAGCTCTGCCTACACGGTTGCTCCAAGGAGACATGAGATGTGAAAGCGCTTTGTAAACTGCACAAGGACTCAGATTAAAGGGATCATCCGCAGGATTACTTGCTCTGTAAGACTGTCCTCACTCTCTGCCAGGCACATAGCAACCGCTTTTTTAAATAACCCCGTTTAGTTTTCATAACAGTCCTAGAAGACTAGTATTATTATTATCATAATTTCATTTAAAGTAATACCTGACATGGATGAGGCACATAAATATTCATGGAGGAGAAAATTGGAACTTGGAGAGGCTAGCGCTTGTCCAAATAAACATGGCTAAAGATGGAAGAGGAAATCAAACCAGAGCTGTCGGAAAGAAGTCCAGGACCCACTGATCTCTAAGTCAAATTACCATTCCCCATGTAGAGCTAATTACCTAAAGTTTTGACCTCTTGAGTGGAGTCAGTTCCACTAGAAGATGTAGTTGAAATTGTCTCAACCCTTTTCCCATCTCTCAGTCATCTCCCCAACTCCGGAGTCCTGTGCTTTTATATTATTCTCCCTATCCAAGTGTGCTCTCTGAGAGGACTAAAGACAATATTCTTTCCACTCCAGAGGGATTTGCATTTTAATAGCAGGTGAACCATCAAGCCAAAGTAGTATAAAATAAATCTTGGGCCATCAGGTATCATCAAACACATAAAAGAAGCATGGAGGAAAGGTGAGTAGGGAGGGAAGGAGGAAAACCTTTGTTATGCCCCTGTAATCGCACCAAACATGTGGCCAACTTGAAGTATTTACTCAGATATGCAGTCTTCTTGGAATTGCTTTGACTCTTACCCAGTTCTCCATGACCACATCACATCGCTTGGCCTACTCTACTGTTTCAGTGGTTGATTATTAATGCTGAGTTTAGAAAGAGCATCCCTTTCCAGTTTATATAGTGCTTCTATGTTTAGATTCCAGTGCTCTATTTTTAATAGCCATCTAATGTTACTGTTACACAATGAAATAGTGATCCATTTGGACCTGGAAAAGAATTTCATCAGGAATCAAAGTTAAGCTAAAAACTATCATTTCTAGAAGTCTTACTGCGTCTCTTTTTTTTTAATGAATTATTTTTTATTAAATCATAACATTGTACATTGATGCATTTATGGGGTTCAGGGTACTGCTTCGATATACAGTATGAAATGTCTACATTGAACTAACACATCCATCACAATTATACTAATTTCTTACTGCATCTCTTATGAAACATTATTCTTTTTTATTTCTTTCTAAATTTATTTATTTTTCAAGAGGAGTTTCAGAAGAACCACGTCCTCAGATTTTAAAGAGTTGTAAAAGTGGCCATAATATTCAGGTAGAAGGAATCCAATAATTTTAGATAACTTCCCTTTGTTATTGCCTCAGACCAGAGTAAAATCATGGCTACTCAGGACTCATCCAATTAAATCAGCTCCAGCAATGTTTTGGAAAAAAAGAGTCAAATATTCCTAGCCTAGGATAGTCGTTCCAGCCTAGATAGCAATGGGGAAAGGCGCCCCCTTCAGGAGGGAAGAGCACATTGGCACTAACCCGACTTGCCCACAGGGCTTTTGTTTTTTGTTCCTGGTGGAAGACGTTTGGGGGGGAGGGGGGGTGAGTGGTGGGGATGTATAGGATAGGAAGGACACGCTGATATTAGGAAGCACAGCAATATGTCCAGAACTTGGATTCCATTCCAGACTCACCCCTTCAGCCTGGTGCCTGTAGATAATGGACACACTAAGCAACTGCATGCTCTGGACCTTTATGTAAAATATAGAGATAAATACAATGAGTGGGAGTGTATGACGAATTCCTATGAGTCAAGGTCAATTTTTGGAAAAAATATCTAAGCACTTTAAATCATACGTGAATTCAAATTAAGTTTAGCTTATTTCTGAGGGAGAATATAAATTATTATTTGTCATTTCTGAACATTTTCAGCACCTCTTGTTTTCCTAAGTGCTATTTTTCTCAGTTGGAAAAAGATCAAAATATTATAGCTGTGCAACATCATAACCATGTTCTTTCTTGAAAGCGTAGCATTAAGCTTCAATTGCTTTTGAGCCAAGAATGATAAAAATAATAAATTTAATTCTAAAGTATTAGGAAGGAAAATCCATACTCTGCCTCCAACCAGCCAGGTAACTTGTTATTTTATTAACGAAGCTACTGATAAGACGTAAAGCTCATACATTTATAGTGATGATACGTTTTGTTCTATTCTGCTCCTAGAAGATAGCACCATCTGTTATTTTCTGTTTTTGGTGCTAGGACTTTTACTTGTAATACAAAAATATTGGGTTTGGGTATTTTTCCTAGCATATAAGATTTTTTTTTTCTGCAGAGGGGTCTCACAATGTTGCCCAGGCTGGAGTATAGTGGCTATTCACAGGCACCATCATATGGTACTGCAGACTCAAACTCCTAGCCTCAAGTAATCCTCCCATCTCAGCCTCCTGAGTAGCTGGGATTATAGGCACACACAACCATGCCTGACCTTGGGATGTAGAATTTTAAAAGCTGACATCAGAGACCTCATCTATTAGATTTTATATTCAAAAGAGAATAGCCTGAAGTTAGTACATTTATCCATTCTCTTGCCCTATCTCTCTGTAAAGCTAGAGAACCTTAAGCAATGTTTATAATATTCATAGTGGGCCAGGCATGTTGGCTCAAGACTGTAATCCTAGCACTTTGGGAGGCCAAGGCGGATGGATTGTCTGAGCTCAGAAGTTCGAGACCCACCTGAGGAAGAGCAAGACCCCTGTCTCTAAAAAAAATAGCCAGACATTGTATCTGGCACCTGTAATCCCAGCTAGTTGGGAAACTGAGGCAAGAGAATTGCTTGAGCCCAAGAGTTTAAGGTTGTTGTGAGCTATGATGCCACAGCAGTCTACCCCAGGGCAACTGAGTGAGACTGTCTCCCAAAAAAAAAAATTAATTAATTAAATAGTTTATAATATTCACAGTGATCTCCAGGCCATCAAACAGAGATGCAGTTGCTTGAAAAATTCTGAGCTTGTGGTATATGTATACCATGGAATACTACTCAGCCATTAAAAAAAGATGGAGACTTTACATTTGTATTAACCTGGATAGAAGTGAAACACATTATTCTTAATAAAGCATCACAAGAATGGAAAAGCAAGAATCCAAGGTACTTAATTCTGACATGAGGACAATTAATGACCCAGTACATGGTAGGGGGTGAGTGAAGGGGAGAGCAGAGAGAGGTAAGGAGGGAGGGGATGGGGGAGTCACAGTGTGTGATGCACCTTTTTGTGATACACGATTATAAGAGGGACTTTACCTAACAGATGCAATCAATGTAACCTGGTTCTTTGTGCCCTCAATGAATCCCCAACAATAAAAATAAATAAACAAATAAATAAAAATTCTGAGCTTATCCAGTGAGAAAGGATTGTAATGGATTGTAATGATTAGAAGGACTATAGCGATTTTGTAGTGAGATCTTTCCAGACTTTACTGGTGACAAGGTGCAGATCCCCAGGTGCAAGTACTTTCTCTGAGATCCTGCTTCAGTGTATCTAAAGTGGATCCTGGGCACTTACTTCTTGAACAAGAGCCCCAAGTGATGCTTTCATGCGAAGTCTGGGAAACTCCGATGTACTGGAGCACTTTGTTTCCCACATAAGGTGAGTCCTGAGAGGCAAGGTGACTTTTCTGAGGCCAAGCAACTGGTCCATAATGGAGTTGGAACTGGATCAGAAATATTCTGACAGGCCTCAAGTCTTCATAAAATGAACTAACATATTGGAAAAACATTGTCAACCATGGTGGGGGTTAGGGTTTGTGAAAAAGCAAAGTTATATAAACAGAAGTTTCAGTTATCCAAAACTCCTGATTTCAGGTGCCTTCTGGTTAGTCAAGCATTTGTGACACCCTCATCCTTTTTCTCGGATTGGCCCCCAAATCCTGCTTTCATGTGGTTTTATGGGCTCTTCTCAGTTACTCTAGGCTTATCATCACTTCTAACTTCCTCATGCCTCTTAGCCAATGGTCTTTCCCCTCATTAAAACACATACTAATGAGAGGCTGGGTGGATTTCTTGAGCTGAGGAGTTCAAGAGCAACCTAAGCAAGAGCAAGACCCCATCTCTAAAAATAGACAGGTGCTATGGTGGGCGCCTGTAACCCCAGCTACTTGGGAGGCTGAGGCAAGAGAATCATTGAGCCCAGGAGTTTGAGGTTGTGTGAGCTGTGACATCACAGCACTCTACTGAAGATGAGAAAGTGAAATTCTGTCTCAAAAAAAAAAAATCATGTCTTAACCCAGACACATCTCCCTTGACTCATGTGGCACCCCCTGAGTGCACCAAATACCATTCACTTTATCATTCATTCACTTCATTGCTCTATTTCTCTAGTCCTTTGTGTTTAACTTTAGCGCACGCCTGTGCACAGATGACATAGCTGTCCTAGAGTGGAGAACCACTGTAACAGAGATTGGAACCACCTATTTCGAACCTCAGCTCTGCCACTAATAAGCCGTGTGAACTTGAGTCCCTCCACCTTTCTGAGTTTTTATTGTTCAATGGAAGGGTTGAATTCTGAGATTCTGCATCTTTTCAATGTGTCTGCTCCATCTCTGTAAAGACAAAAACTATCTTTTCTGGTTTATTTTCCTCTTTGCACTGAACCAATTTCATAAAGCTATATAGAATATTCATTCAGTAAGTGCTGACTCTTGCTTCTTGGTCTAGTTTGGCTTCCCCCCATCACAGATAACGCGTGAGCTGAATGTCTGATCTCTCTGACCTCTGATTTTGGCGCAACTAGATTTTGTTAAGTAGTACAAATGGTGGGTCTTTTTAATGTCACCATTCATCCATATGAAATCATGTTCTGTTCCTTGGCCCTCTGTATTTAGCGTTAAAACAAAACATTATCTCCATGTGTCCATTTTATTTTACAGATTATTTTTCTCTTTAAGTATGCCACTCCTGTTTTTGCATTTATCAGGGCATACTGTTTATTTTTATTCCTAATGACCTCTTTCTTTAGAAGTTCTATTTGCAGTTAGGTCTGTTCAGCTGTGGTTTGGGTCATGTTGGCTTATGTTTTTGAGATTTTTTTAGAAGATAATTAGTCTCATAATTATAACCATAATCACATTTATTTGTTTTTAATTTTTTAAAAATAGCTCTTAAAACATCTGGCACTGTAGTTCATATAAAATTGTTATATTCCATCAGTTGATCTATATGCAAGTGGATTAACTTAAGATAAA